>OOFB01037055.1:0-11250 GCA_900323305.1 Trachyrincus murrayi
CGTGTATACGTAGTGCATCGTAACCACAACCTTGGATGAGGACTGAATTGAGTGCATCAAGCAAGCCCCACGTCCCCATTATAGTGTTGTCATTCTCTATGTGTGTGTGTGTGTGTGTGTGTGTGTGTGTGTGTGTGTGTGTGTGTGTGTGTGTGCGTGGGGGGTGCAGGGTTGGGGGCATGGGTGTCACTGTCCTGTGTAGGCAGCTGCCAACGTATTTGATTTGAGACAGACTTCTAAGGGCAGCAAATGGTTTTGTGCTCTGTGCACGAACCAAAGGCTCAAAGGCTTGAATGCTAGTATAAATTAAAGCTTTACCGCTACTTTGTCGGAGTTGACAAATGTAGTCACTGTCCTGCTCAGGATTGAACGGGTTCATGGCAGCAAGTGAACAATTCACGAAAAATTGGAAGAAGGTGCTTCCCATGTTTTGGGGATATCCTACTGAATGAAGGATACTGCCTTCAAAACATACAATCAAAGGGAGTACGTTCAGAGCCATTTTCAGGCTTTTGTTATAGAACTGCACTTGATAAGCATTTTTACTGCTTTTTACCTTGAGCTTAACTAAAGCTTTTGTGGAGCAAGTATGCTTTGACTGCAAGTAGTTTCACACAACACAATAGTTTCAAAAAGAAATATCAAAGCAGAATCGTCTCCTCAGCCTAACCTGTATGTTTTTTAATTTTCTTCTTCTCTCTGCGTCACCCCAAGGTGCTTGAGGACAACGACTACGGCCGGGCGGTGGACTGGTGGGGCCTGGGGGTAGTCATGTACGAGATGATGTGCGGCCGGCTGCCCTTCTACAACCAGGACCACGAGAAGCTGTTTGAGCTCATCCTCATGGAGGACATCCGCTTCCCACGGACCCTGGGGCCCGAGGGCCGCTCCCTGCTCTCCGGCCTGCTGAAGAAGGACCCCAAGCAGAGGTGAGGAGGGAACCCAGTTTGGGAGGTCTGGTCCTCCGATACGATGCCCCCCTCCCCTCCCCTCCCCCGCCCCTTTGGCTTTTCTTAAGACGCCGTGTGCACACGATTGTAGCGCAATTGTAAGATTGTGTTCCACAACTTCATTTATCAGCAAAATGGTAATTAATTTTTTCTACATCAATGCATTTTTAAGGTTCTGCGCTTCTTTTGAGACTTAACAAGTACATCAATAATGATAATACACATTTGAGTTCAACACTACATTTCCCAGGAGCAGAGGTCAGGAACCTATTACTCTAGATTGGCTCTTTCAGTGATTTCATATGGCTGACCAACAAGGCTGAAAATAGATTGTATTATCAAAATGTTATTTCGTTTTACGCAAAATATAGTCTATCTGGGATACAAAGCTACATTGTCATTGGACAAAGTCACAAAGCTAGGGTAATTTCCAGGCCAGGCCTACCATGAAACCATAATCTACCATCAAAGTAGATAATGAACTGCCAGAAAAGGGAATATGACAAAGCATAATTCTTTCCAGCCTAGATGATCATGTCTAATTTGCAATGAATGAATATCTTCCCTAAAAGGTTTGAATGATCATTATTTAAACTCTTCATTGGTTTCCGGACGCCTGCCCTAGGGTATCTCTGCCAAGAATCGTAAAGGAGACGAAAGCCATTTCCCCGCTGCTAGCTGTCATGTCCGGGTGTGTTTGTTTTCGTTCTTAGGTTAGGCGGAGGGCCCAACGATGCCAAGGAGATCATGCAGCACAAGTTCTTCGCAGGCATCGAGTGGCAAGACGTCTACGAGAAGAAGGTCTGTGAAATGTTCAACAAATCACTTTTTCCATCCTGCTCTCGGTTAGAGTTACCTGTAGCGTGTGTTGACCGTACGCTTGACCGTAGCGTGGTGTTTTGAGGCACGGCCCACAGCTATATTGCGTTTCATTGTGTCATTGGTGGGTGGTGTCCGTGTGCTAAGGTGCTCACATGTCTCATCTGAACCCAACAGCTGGTGCCGCCCTTTAAGCCCCAGGTGACCTCCGAGACGGACACTCGCTACTTTGATGAGGAGTTTACAGCACAGACCATCACTATTACGCCACCCGGACAAGGTAACGCACGCACGCACACACACACACACACATAGGCACATGCACACACACACGCATACACGCACACGCACACACACACACACACACACAATTCACAGTGGATTGGAATATAACTGAATATAACTGGGATATGACTGTTATTACAACATTTTACATGTGTGTCTTGATGTAAGTGTGGCTAATGACCACTGGCTAATGACGGCTAATGACAAAAAGGGGTGCTATTGTCAAAGATGGGGAGATGAATTGCCATTTTATGAGTCACCGATAAAATCCCCTTCCTCTGCGGCTCTAAGCTGAATCAACCCACGCCGGTCTATATTTATTATCTCTGAAAATCCCTCTTCATTGTAATGTTTGCTTATCTAATTGGATTTACTTTATTCAATGTTTGCCTGTTATCTTTTGCATCTGGCATGAAACTCATCTGGCATCTTGTGTAGTTTTGTTTATGTTGGTGAAGATACATTTCAACAGGTGTACGCAATTCCTTTGAGAATACTACTGCCCTCTACTGGGGAGTGAGTGCCATAAATAGAGAGCAACACATTATAACCTGCCTTCTCTTAACTCACACACACACACACACACACACACACACACACACACACACACACACACACACACACACACACACACACACACACACACACACACACGTGTGTGTGTGTGTGTGTGTGTGGTCAGCTATTGTCTCCCATCATTGTTAACCATTCTCCCCCCTCCCCCCCATGCCAGATGACTGTATGGAGTCCTTCGATAGCGAGCGGAGACCCCATTTCCCCCAGTTCTCTTACTCTGCCAGCGGGACAGCCTGATCCACTCTGAATACATTCCTCTGGTCCTCTACCAACTCCCCTCCGCCCCCACTCAAAAGACTGGGACCTCCCATCATCCTCCCAGTCATTTTTTTTCTACAAGCGCCGACAGTGGACATTACAGTCTTCGTGTCGTGCTTTACAGGAAGGCGGGAATATTAGACAAAACGAAAGAACAAGAGCAACCGGAGTTAACACTACCCTACCACCCCCAAGTTCACTGTTGTTGCCCTGATATCGTGCTGGCATCCGTATGGGATAATGATTCGGGAAATGCCGTGTTTATTATGCACACATTTAGGCCCTTGTGGTGGATTGTTCAAAAGGGTATCTTTGTATGGAATTTGCCTTTTTTTTTATGAGAAGTAGGCATAATGTCGACCACACCTGAACACCGGTTGTTTTGTATGTTAGGTGTTGATGATCTGGTTACCGATTCCTTAAGGAAAAAAAAAATGTTAAAATTACCATTAAAACAAAAAAAGTGAATGTAAGGTATCAAATAAAGTTGAGCTTTCTGCATAATTAATTGTTGTAAAACGTTGATTCTCCTAAGTTCTGGTCATCTTCTGGAAACAGTATTTATTACTATTATTTTACTACCATATTTGGGCATACTTTAAAGGGCAGACCCGTCTTACTCTTACTATGATACACCGTAATGACTTTGACGAAACAGCTGATGTAAGGAAAGGTAGAAAATGCATGGAATGCAAAGCCAGAGTAATGTGGTGAGATGTGCGTTACGAGCTGGCCTGCGTTTGAGTTAAATTATACATGTTTGCACATTACAGTCACTGAAACACCCCTGGTTGCCTGTTAGACATACAAAAAAAGTAGAATTCCTCGTTCCTTCCTGTACGAAATGCTGTGTGACAAACACTTCCTGGTTTTCACTTTGAACTGGCCAGTCAGGTGTTACTATGGCTGTCCAATCAGAGCCTCTCTTCTGTTTGTTTTTTCTTTCCTCCTTTTAAGTACAGTATTGGGTGTTTTCCTCCCAGTGCACTTAACTGCTGCCTCAATGAGGTCACTTTAACACAATACACTTCTTAAAAAAACAAATTCTGTTAAAAAACAAAGCATGTGAGAGCTTGGGGGGAGGATACACATAGAGTAATCATTGATGTAATATGACGGGGGACTTCCATTCCCTCCCAAGGTTATTTATACGAGACCAGCGTCGACTCAAATGAGCTTGACTGCCAATGATACCATTGGCCACTTTGCGGCCCAAAGGATGATTGTATTTGGATTCTTATTTGTATTAAATTAGCATCTTTTTTTATTGTCAAATGAAAATTGTGAATAGAAATAAAACGAGATTGAAATGTTTAAATCATTATTCCCCCAATACAGACGGTTGAACCTTGGAAACTACAAAGAAAGTTCAAAATGTATGTAACTTCAATACTTCAAGGTTTCTTGCAGTGGAGTTTTTTTTAATAATATGACTGATAATCATTATTCAAAAGTGCATCATACGTTATTGAATGTAATGGTTTTTATTATATCGTTTTCACTTCTACTGTTTGAAAAACTTTTTTGCTCTTTTTTTTTAATCTTATTGTTACTTTTTCTTGTGCTGTCCCCTCTGAGAATAGGGAAATGCATTTTATACTCTTTTTTTTTATTTTTTATTTCAACTTTTTTTTGTACCTGCCCTCCCCCTATTTCTGAGATTGAGGAAACCAGCTTTAGTAAAATAATATAAACTTTGTACACTGTTTTGGTCTTTTAAATTGATGAAATAAAAGGTCTTAACACGCGCTGTGATGATTTTTCTGTTGTGAGATTTTTTTATTCAACACAATTATTTCCTCAGGAATATTATCTGTTTGGGGGTTTCAACAACTTTGAGTAACTGAACACAAAATCTAATTCACCAATATGTATTTATTTTGTAACCTTTATTTATCCAGGTAGATAACACATTGAGATTAAAAACCTTATTTTTAAAGGTTTTTTAAACCTTATTAAAAACCTTTTTCAAGGTTACCTAGCCAAGAGGGACTGTATAACTATCCTATAGGCAATATCTTATAACGTCACCTTACCCATGATGCACTACATCACCCTAAACATGAAGCATAGGGCACCGCCTTGAACAATTGCATTGAGTCTCTCGTGGCCTCAGACAAAACGCAGCTAAACGTCGGAGGCACGCGGGTAAATCCGCTACACCCCCACTCACCGGTACCTACTGAGTGGCTGTGACGACGGTGTCCTAGTCGTGTTCGCTGTCACTGCGGGCCAGCTCAGGTCCGTGTCTGCAGCTCTGCAGCTGGTTCGGAGGTGGAGGGAGTGTGCTCCCCTGGGCCTCGGGCAGATGGTAGCGTCTCTGGAGCAGATGTTGACAGCCAGCGCTCACAGTCTGTCTTTGGCCAGCTGCACTGCAACTGTGCCTCGCGGCAAGATCGTGCTTTTGGACCCAGCATGATGCTCACCTGACACCCTCTGTCTCCTCACCTGGCTCCCGCTGTATATATATCCCACAATGCCTTGCGCTGTGGCAACGAGCTAGGAGCCCTCTCCCTGGAGTCGGGTCGGGTTGGGTTGTGCAGGGAGCATGATGTCACTGCATACAAACTGTAAGCTTGTATTAATTTAAGCCAACAAGACATAAGATGTAACTATACAATACAAAGAAACAATCACAGGGTGTGTTTCATGCATATATTTTAAGATATAGTCTGCATGAAGCGAACACATCTGTTCTTTTCACAGCTGGTATGGTCTTTGTACAAGAACAAAGAGTGAAGGTTGGGTTCTCTCTGGAAAACTCCCCCCTGACACAACTACAACACACACACACACACACACACACACACACACACACACACACACACACACACACAGTCATTGTAGCTTTGAGAGACATGTTCACGAAAAAGGGGTCTACATGTGTAATCATATTTCAAAATATTTCATAAACATAATCAATCAATGTGATTATTTGGTTAGATTTTTCAATCACTGTTTAACATCTTTTAAAACATAGCATACGTGTTCAGGAAAGGACGCTTAAGTAGTAAAGTGAGTCTCTCTTGTCCCTCTCTCTTTGTAGAGGGGTGGGTGGGGGGGCTTGGTAGCAGGCACCCCAGCCCTTGTCGAACAGGTTAAACCTGTCTCTTGTATGACCATGAGTGTTGTGAATACAATATTCGGAACGTTATATTCAAAGTATATATGGTATGGGCTTAGATTTGAAAAATACAAAGTTTACACAAAAGAGAATTGGTAGACAAACCACTTATAATAAATGGGAAAGAGATATAAAACATTTTTTTAGATGTCTCTTTTAATCTAGTGTCAAAATAAGGTTCATTAGATAATTCAGGGGTTCCCAAAATTGAGTGTTCTAACGCCATGGGTTCCCCATCAACAAAATATACAGTATCATAACATTAAAATACATCCTAAATCAAATTATTTGTATAAACAGGGCTGTATTTGTAAGACAATAAACATGGCATGAATGTAACAGATCAATACAAAGTGCTGTGCTACATGCATTATAGGCCTAGACAATTTAATGATTTCACAATTGTATTTTCCTGTGATAATATTTTTATATACCAATCAGGCTGCTCCTGAAGCCCCCTTTAGTGCCCTCTTGTGGCCCCCCAGGCGACCACTACCCTCCTTTGAAAAGTATTGGGCTAATTGTCTGTACTACAGAATGATATGCAAAAACAAAATAAAATTCTAACTATTCCACTGTGGATGATTAAATATGAGAATATGTTTTCAAACATATCTGAAAGTGGGTATCATTGATTCTTCAGCGTTGACAACAGTGTCTTCGAGAGGGGGTGAAAGAAGTGAATACATTGGGCATGTAGCGACATCTAGCGGTCAATACATGTCAAAGTTGTTCCTAAAGGTTAGAATCACATAATGTCGACACCAATTCAAACGTTCAAGTTTAACTGGTGGCGGATTTATACATTTCTATTTCACATCAATTCTCAAAAGAAAATGACAGCGACTAACGAGAGGATCTTGTTCTTACATTAATCAATCAAAACATGTCTAAAACAAGTTAATTGTATCGTTCAATTAAAAGAGAGATTCCGATGTATGGACTGTATAAAATAGGGTTTACACAACGTTTTGTGTAGCAGGGTTAGGGTGAGGGTTAGGGTTAGGGTTAGGGTGAGGGTGAGGGTGAGAGTGAGGGTTAGGGTGAAAACAGACTGAACAGCGCCCCTAGTGTCCACCGCGGGGGATCGTCACACGACGTCACTGTGAACCGGGAGGGAGGTGTTGATCTCGGGGGGATGTTTCGCTCCGGTTGTCAATTCCTCGGGAAGTTAATAAGGAGGCGTGATCACGACTTACCTGTTCGGAGCAGTGTCGTTGCTTTGGGACTACAAAGTTTCTGAAATACAGTTGTGCTTAAGCGAGAGACACCCTGGCTTCGCTTCAGCGGAAGGTGGAGCTGGCACTGAAGGTATGTATGTACCTCGCCGCAATTATTTTGGGGTAAGCAGTTTTTTTTTTAAACCCGAGTCTAATGTCGTTTTGGCCCCTTTAACTATAACGTATCCTCCCAAGGGACCTGCCTGCGGTACTGGCGAAGAGTCGGCTGGGTCTTGATCCTCGTTGGTGTACTAGCTAATGTCATGACTTCGAGTATAATCTACTGTTGGCACATGCTTCGTTGGCTGTTGTGTGTTAACTTACCTGCCGTTACGGGATGTTTAGTTTCAGCCCTTAGTTTACTGAAGGTTTTATTACACACTTGTTTTCAAAGTCGGCTGTTCATATGACGCTCGTCCGCTTGCCGTGAGCCCTGTAGGTGCGGTGTCAATACAGACCGATTGAAAACCTGTTCCGTCTACTAACACACACACACACACACACACACACACACCAGCCACGCCGAGTCTGAATGAACAACTCTCACTGCAAAGCTAAGACAATCCAGTTTGACAGGCATACATACTGAACTTCGCTTTACACTTAAATATATGCTTTTGGTGCAGTTATTTATTCACAAAAGGATGCAGTGAACCATATTTGCTGTTGAATAATAAACGGTACACTTTTGTAATGCTTCATCATCAAGTCATATCCAATCCTGATATGTTTTTGCTCTTTTTTTTTTCTTTTCTTCGTAGGATGCTAAAAAGGCTTTGAGTCGTGGCTCCAAAATGAGTGTGACATCATGGTTCCTGGTGAGCAGCTCTGGCACACGCCACCGGTTGCCACGGGAGATGATCTTCGTGGGTCGAGATGACTGCGAGCTCATGCTGCAGGTGGGTGTGGGTGTGTGTGTGTGTGTGTGTGTGTGTGAATGAGAGTGTGTTTTGCATGTTTCATATGAGGGAAGATAATACATTGTCTAAATTGTGACACTGAACACTGCTTTCTGTTTATACGGTAAACAGCAGCACTTGGTCATGTGTTGTGATATGTGTTGTGATGTGTGTTAGGCTAAGGCCAGTCCCATACATGTGTGAAAGAGACGTGGGAGGTGCTTCCTCGTACATTTTTATGTACGTGTGTAACCTGGCGACGGAGCCGTCTCAAAGCATCACCCCTGGTTGCCTTCCAAACAATTACATAAAATGCAAAAACCGCATTCCTCTGTGGTCGGTCTCCTCCTTGGGGACTGTACCCAGAACCCTTTGGAGTGTCTGTAGGTCTATATGTGTCACTGTACTCTCTCTTTAGGCAAGTGGGGGGAAGAGGACTGTGGCCTTGTTAAAGTGTATACTCTGTATTACTTTCTTTAGTATAATGAGGGATCCAACTAAATGGCCCTGCCCACCACAGAGGTTAGCTGGATTCAAAAGCAGCTCTTGACTAACCTTAGGCAGCCATGGATCCAGGATTAAAAGCACAGAACCCAGAGCCTTTTCCTCAGGTTGAAAACATACTCCCTTAACTTTTGTTTTGGTTTACATGCTAATTTGTTTGGCACATATACAGCATAACCCAAAACCCTTTTTATCCTATAACAATGCAGTATAATACACTTTATTCAATATCACATTTGAATGTCCTTGAAAATGCAGAAAGAAACAAATGGTTCTTCAAGAGTTGTATCAACTACAGTAGCTTCAGGCCTGGAGTTATATATTCTGGAGTTCCTTCATGATCGGTTTGTAAGGAGACTGGTTTGGCAGTGTACTGTGTCATTAGCCCCATGGAATTCCTGTATGTTTGATGTTATTGTGCTACTTGTTCAATATGTTGTGCACTGCTACCAAATAGCACTGCTACTAACGTCACAGTCAGCAGCACACAATCTCCTACAACAGGGGCCATAGTAAAACTGGGGATAAGACAATTGGAGTAAGTGTTTAAAGGACAAATAGCGGATGGTCCCAGCGAAGAGTTACCTAACACCCCGTTGATGACAAACAAATCAGAGTTTAATCTGTTGAGTAAACCGTCTCTTGAGTGCAACTATTTGCAAGACCACTCAAGGCGGAAGGAAGAACAACACACAGGTCTATAAAGGAACCATTGAAAATCAGCATTCATTTTACAAATGAGTTTAGCTGTCAACGCTCATCTGTTTGATCGTGTCAGGGGGCCTGCCGTAGTGTCTAATGAGGGGAGGACCGTGGGCCAGGCTGAATCAGCAGTGAATGAGCTTCTTCAAGCGTGTGGTTTCTGGATTGCCAGTGTGCACAAATAACGCCTGAGTTCAGTGGGCAGAGCTCGGTATCCATCCTTTAATGACAAGGGACTGTTAGGAGCTGTTATTGTCATTTACAGTCATGGATGTGGATCATGGACTAACATAAACGTTTTTCTTTTATCTACATTTCATTTATTTATTTTTGTATTTTTTAGTCTAGAGTCTAGATACTGGTTAATTGTATAATTTGTTTTACTTTGCAGTCGCGCAGTGTAGACAAACAGCACGCCGTGGTCAACTATGACCCCAACACGGACGAGCACCTGGTGAAGGATCTGGGCAGCCTGAATGGGGTGAGTGAGTCCAGCTCTTGTGTCAAGACAGGCTGCTTCTGTCCAGAGTCCGAAAAGGGCCCAGGTACTGAGAACAGTGAAGGAATCTCTGGAGGCTCCACTCTGAAACCCAGCCGGCTCTCGCACACAAAAGACCCTCTCTCTGAGACAGAGACCGGCCAACGGTCTGTAGAACAGCAGCAGCAATCAGGGAGACTGGAATTTCATTGCTAGGCTAGAACCCAATTTCTTTAGGGTTTCTAATAACCCCCCCCCCCTTCCAACACACACACACACACACACACACACCCCTGCATAGACCCTCACTAGCGCTGCCATTGCACTAATATCCTGTAGAAAAGCAGTTTTCAGCAGGAGAGACCAGTCGTTGTTCCCCTGGAGTGTTTCTTTTGGCCTTGGCCCCGCACTAGACAAACTAATCAGAGCAGAACCAAACATGGGCCTGCAGCTCAGATCCAACATGGCTGCCCTGCTGCCCCCTCACTTACCCCTAATGTTTGTTGTGTAGATTAGACTTATCTTGCAGCCTTTCAATCTTTTTCGCCTAGTTGTGTTGTTTCCACCAACCATTAGCTATTGCTAATGTCTATTGCTAATGTCTTTAATGGCTAGTGTCTGTTTTACCAAGCGATGTTGATCAGTTGAACTTATCTTCTGGACAAATCCACTCCATCATGCTTGGAGTGGCGTTAGAATGTTAACTTTCCCTTCGAGTGTAGCCGGCCGTTGCGCAACGACCTAATCTCATTAGGGCTTTAAGCAAGTGGCTTTACCGGGCAAGTGGGAAGCAACGTGTGCTTACGCTGCACAGGAGGAACCGTGGAGCTTGAACTCTACACACACCATAACACATCATGTATGGGTCCTCTCAATATATGATACTTGATTTTAGAATAGCAACACCACATCTCTCTCTCTCTCTCTCTCTCTCTCTCTCTCTCTCTCTCTCTCTCTCTCTCTCTCTCTCTCTCTCTCTCTCTCTCTCTCTCTTCCACAGACGTTTGTAAATGACCTGCGGATCCCAGACCAGACCTACATAACCCTCAAGCTCTCTGATGTCATTCGCTTCGGTTACGATATCCTCTCTGTCATTTATTTTTGTTTGTTTTTGTCTCGCTGATTCATCAGCCGATAGAGTGTGTCTTTCTTCGGTTGAACCAGCCTTCTGTAGTAGTCAGCAGTCCACTTGAATGAGCCTGGAGAATGTTCAGCTCTCCAAATGCTGATCTTTTTTTGTTGTTTACTTTAAAAAACGTTGTTTCCTCTGCTTTGTTTGGCGGGCTGTTGTATCAGCCAGCTTATTGCTTGAGGTTCCCAGTCCAGGGTCTTAAACCGTGAGTTACGGGGGACCAAACAAAATAGCCTTCGTTCACCCTTTGACCCCCCCCCCCCCCCCCCCCCCCCCCCCCACACCCCCAACCAAAAAAAACAA
>OOFB01037055.1:11270-27395 GCA_900323305.1 Trachyrincus murrayi
TTCCCAGTCCAGGGTCTTAAACCGTGAGTTACGGGGGACCAAACAAAATAGCCTTCGTTCACCCTTTGACCCCCCCCCCCCCCACCCCCAAGAACAGAAAAGCAAAGAAAAATATGGTTTGAGGGTTTAGGGTTTAACATTAATTTGAAATAACAACGGAGAAACGCTGCTTTGAATGAGGCAACATGGAGGAGCATTGTCTAGCGGAATCCACCATGCTGTAGCATTAATCATGTGATGACACACATCTCAGGATTCAGGTTACTATGAAGATGAGATCGGGTGAATCTCATCAGTCCATAATTGTCTTTCTTTATTCCCCTATGCTCCAAAATTTAATCAAATGGTGAAGAGGCCACACATTCCGTTTTTAATATCATTTTAAAACCTACTACATTTATGGGCATGAAGCCAAAGAAAGATAGAAACTCTGCCTTTTTAAATAGAAATGATAATGAATCAACTGGCAGGGAATGAATCAAGGGCTACTAAACAGTGCGTGTGCCTTAACAACTCTCCCACATGTTCATGTGTACATCCTGGAGAAGAGTCAACACAAGGTGCCTGAAGAAGCCCTGAAAGTAAGTACAGCTCAGAGCTACATTTGTAATGTAATATGGTACATTTAAATATAGTTAAAAACATTATGCATTGTCACAATGCTTAACTAGTCATTGTGTTTCATTCCCATGGTTTTAATAACACAAAACAAGTAGCTGTGCTACTGGATAGTCCTATGAATGCGTGGCGACAAGGATTCTCGCATACAGTTCCCATGCTCTTGTTGTATCTGCAGCATGAGAAGTACACCAGCCAGCTGCAGCTGGGCCTGAAGGCCCTGGAGGCCAGGAAGAAGGAGAAACTACAACCACAGAACTCCACCGAGAAGCGCATGGACACATCCAACGGCAAGCTGCAAGACCGGGTGGAGCGCAAGGCCTACTCTGCCACAGGTACATGTTTGTGGGATACTGTCAAGGTTTCGCTGACTTTTGCACACTGAGGTCCTGCTTTTTTTTTAGTTTTCATTTGAATGTCATTAACTTGCCAGAGCAGGAAGAGGAAGCCTTTGTGTTGCCATGCGACGCATGAGTAAGCTTGATAAGGTCTTGATAAGACAGGCGTTTGGTTCTTTTGATTACGTGCTTCCCCTGTGGGAGATAAGGGATGTGAGCGAAGACGTGAGCTGTTGGATCCAATAGACTCAGTAGTATGGACAGGTTCTATCAGATGTGTCGGCAAGGATGGGTGTGTGCGTTGGTTAGGCGTCTGCCAAGCAAGCTAAAGTAAGTTGGCTTATCTCCTTTGGCCACGTCTGGGTGTGTGAAGGACACGAGGTGGCGCGTCGAGCGGAAGCTGAACACGCGTGTGTACTAAGAGGAACTGGAAAACGTGTGTTTGTTTTCACTGCCAAGTTGGCACCGGTGATCGCGGTGCATCTCAAATCTTGCGAGCGTGTATGTTGTGCCTTTTTGATTTCCTTCTTGCCCGTAGCTTTTTTCTCTTCTTTTCTTTTTTTGCTAAAGTTTCTGAAAAAGTGACTCAAATGGCTGGTTTTAGAAAACCACTTTGTGAATGAAGTCCATTCACAGCAGCAGAATACGCTCACTGTGTCTGCTTGCACTCTTGCACTTCCTGCTTTGTAACTATCCTTTAGCTGGGTGGAAAAACTACAACTGGGGCTAAGAATAGGACCCTTCCCTTCCTCTGGTCTCGGGAGACCTGAGAGTGACAGAATGCATGTGTCGTATTGCTCAAGAATGTTGTCAAACATTAACTTCTACTAACCCTGTTGGTCTTGTTAGGGTGCCAGGAATCCCTTTCAAAGTTTTTGCTGTAATCAGTCTGTTAAATTGAATTAGTTTATCAAAGGTAATACAGCTGTGCACTGAAACTTGAGAGAGGCACTAGCCTTTATTGATCAACTAGTCATTTCAATGCTTGATTAATAAAAGGTCCTTTCTTGTCATTGATTTTTAAAGGTAAAAGGACATGCAGGAACATTTTGTATCACTTTTGTATCACATTTGCTTTGCAAAAAGGTGATCTGCATAGAGCAACTGGACAGAATTCGGCTACTTATCTACTACTCATCCTGACTAAACTCAAAGGCAGGAAGAATAATTATCTGCAAATATTATGCAAATCGATCTGTAGGGCTTCTTTTGTTTGTCTTAAAGCCATATGCTACCTGTAAGGTTCACTCCCAGTTTGTATTGTAAAAAAGTGGAAAATACATGATAATCAGTGCACACTACAGACGTCTGACTCTGCAATAGTATTACTGGTAGCTTGATGCTATTTAGGACACTGGAGGGTGACTATTTATGTACATTTGTGTGCCTGTGTGGGTTGTACACCCTGTACAACTGCAGCTGTACAGGGTGTGGAGAGCTTCCTGTATTCCAGCTGTCTGCATGGCCAGCCTCCAGCCTTGTACTGTCTGCATTTGTATCTGTGTGTTTTTTTGTACACTGACTGCATCTCGAGCTAGTCATCTTTTCCTGCCGGGATATTAAATGAAAAACTTGCTGATGTTGACTCACTTACTTAAAAAAAAAAAAAGAAAGATGTTTTTATAGCCTTTTGCCATTTTGGCCTTTCAGAGTGTCACAACCTAACTTTCCGTTCCATTGGAACATTCAGGGAGCATGCTAGCGTGAATGTTACAACACCGAGTTCACTGGTCTCGGTGCCTGGGCCAGTGTAGGCGTGTCGCCTCGCCCTTCTGTTTTCCCAAGCTGGAAAGGGAAGGCTTGGGTAAGGGGAACGGAATTAGTAACACGCCTCCTCTACGTCCCCTGTCACTCTGTTGATGTCTTATTGTGCGTGGCCCAGGCAACGGGGCGGGGAGTGCTGAGGCTGCCTCAAATTGTTTGGCCGGTGCATTAGGCTCCAGAGAGCGTGTTTAGCCTCCGTCTATCAGGCAGGCAACAGGCATGCAGATTATCTGATTGGAGTCACCGGCCCCTCTGGACCAACCCTTGCCTCGCGCCCAACACTCACAGCGTGAGGGGGAACTGTGTCCCCCCCCCCCAAGCTGCTCCTGTATTGAGGGGTAGATCCATGAGGTAGAGAATTTAGGTCATCAGCAGCGACATTAATGATGACAGAGAAGTGCAACAGTAGGCCTGGACACTGGTTTAATATATTCATCGCCATCTTAGAGTGGTATTATTGACCTGACTTTACAAGATCGTTTTATATCTATATGAGTCTATATGAAAATATGACCGCCTACATTAAAATCCAATATATTTGTAATGACAGGTGGACAGTTTGGAATGGGACTGAATTAAGTTACCTATAATGAATCATCATGATGATGATGATAATAAATGATCCCAACAGTACAAAGTACAAAGATATTTTGTGTGTCATCTACACATGTACAATAACACAATCTTCATCTGTATTTTCACTTTTCAGGCTAAAGGTTGTAGGCTACACTTTGCAGAGCTTTGCATTGTGACCATAATCCTATGTTGCAGTCATGTCTGTGTGGGCGTTTGAAAGATTAGGATTAGTTTTGTCCTGATTCATGCTGTGAGGATTATGTTTTGGTTGCTCATGTGATCGTGTCAGCAAAACATGCTTTGTGTTTCTTGTGCTTGTTTTGTTTTGTTGTCTGGGGAAAAAAAGTTTCTTTTTTTTTTGTTTGTTTTTTGTCACATTTTCAACTCTGTCTCATATGGATTTGTGTACTCTTACTTTTGTGTGCCTGTGTTGTGTTTGTGTCTATTAGTCGGCACTGAGAGTCCGATATCCAAGCCTACTCCTCTGTACGGCCAGCCATCTTGGTGGGGGGAGGACGAAGACCCTGATAACAGACAGGAGAACAGTGGTGGAAAGCAGCCGGACCAGGAGTCTACAGGTCAGAGGAAGCATTTCCTGTTTGTTTAATCCGTGTTTCTACACCGTGACTTAAAGAGTATATATTTCTGTCCTCTATGTTGTTGATTGATTTACATTCTCAGATGCACCCCAGATCCTAAGATCATAAAATTAATTAAATGTAAATATAGCATGCCCTGCTATGGCTGGAGTTTGTCCAGTTCTCTCTGTGGGTTATTGAGGGCTTGTGTACTCTCTGGCTGCCAGTTATGGAGTGTGAGCCGGACCGGACCAGGCCACGGCTGACCGGTGGGCTGTGCCTGCCTGCCTCGTGATGGATTATTAGCCTCTCTAAGCTGCTGGAGAGGTGGAGGGGAGGGTGGTTGTTGGCCTGATGTTTCCCTTCCGCTAGTAGATTATGACCACTCAGCTGCACTCTGCTGGACTCTGACCTCATCAAGTGTGTTTTCTTTCCACATCCAACTGGCAGCCCGAGCCTGACGGCACAATCTTTGAATTTGATCGCTGAAGTCATCGTGCTAATTCATGTTCTCAATGTCGGTGGAGGGGTGAATGCAACGTTCCATTCAGATGTAAAAAAAACAACATAAAAAAAACGAGTAATACAATCAATTAAATTCAATGCACATTCATTTTAACAGGAAATCATATTTAAAAAAAAGTGTGTTTAATGTGTTTAATTGATAATTACAAAGAGTGGTCATTCACTCCTATAGAATTCCTTACAGCTCTTTTACACGTGTGTTCAGTTCACAGTGGCAGTGGTTAATGTATGTTTGTATTGACGGTGTCGCCACCCTCCATTTTGCCTAATAGAGCCCGCGAGAGACCTGTCCAGACTGGGAGTCAATGGCTCTCTGTCTGAAAACGCCGGCAAGGCCATGTACTCGTACCGCCGTGAGCCCAGCTACTTTGAGATCCCCACCAGGGAGTTCCAACAACGGGCCGCCAATACCCCCGAGGAGGAGGAGGAGGAGGAGAAGGAGGTGGTCCAGGAGGTGCCCACCAAGGACATCCCTGACTCTGCCCCCTGTGTCCCCTCCACCCCAACGCAACCAGTAGTCCAGAGCCACGCCTCCTTCACCATTGAGTTTGATGAGTGCACCCCTGGCAAGATGAAGATCAAGGACCACATAACCAAGTTCTCCCTCCGCCAGCAGCGCAAGTTCCCGCCAAAGGAGGCGGAGGCCGCCCCCTCTGAGGTCATCTCAGCAGAGAGCAAAGTAGCGGATTGGTTGGTGCAAAGCAACATCAGCATGATGAGGAGGAGGTCCCAAGCCGAAGACGTATACAGTACTAAAAGTGACCAGTTGGCTCAGAAGGCCGCCAAAGGTGAGACCCTGAGAAGTTTGTCTACTTTTATGAATGTACATTAAATTATTTGCTTACTGGGCGCTAACTCTTGACCCTTTCATTGTTAGGCCACCAGCACGAAGATGGAACCCACAGTGACTCTGACAAACCCTCAGGCATTGTAAACGATCTCATCCAGGTACAGGCTTTGATTGGCTCCCCCGTCTGTCAGCCTCCTCAGAGGGGCTCCCCTCCACAACGCTCTTCCCCCAGCCGCATCACGCCACCCAACCCCGACGGTCCCCTCTCCACTGTGGGTTCACAGTCCCCGCCGACGCTCGGCAAGAGCGACTCTCCCTCGCCATTCCTCAATGACAACTTGAGGAACAAGCGTTCCCAGTCGTTTGTCAACAACGCTTCCCAGGCGGAAGGCTCAGCCCAGCCGAAGAACACGAGGAAAGCACCAGGAGCAGGCAGTGAGAGGCGGCTATCCTCCGATACTGCCGTATCGCAGAGGTACACCATCCCCCTCAAGGACCCCGATGCCTTGCCGGGGCCTGTCAGAGCTGGCTCTCTGAGAAGAGAGAAGACGGAGGACCGCATCAGCACCAGCTTCTCCTCGCGCTCCTCCTCGCGCTCCTCCTCCTCCGTCTCGGTCCGGCCATTTTGCAGCGTGGGCCGCAGATCCAAACTCGCCCAGGACTATACCGTGGAGTTCCAAGCCAAGCGGACCCCCAACACTGCTGACCACTGGGAGAAAGCCCCGTCCGGGTCCACCCAAGCCAGCCCACCGAGGACGGTGGAGTGCCCGGAGTCACCGCCCCGGAGTCCCGCCAGCATGCCCTCGCCCCCGGCGCCCTACCTGGTCCAGACGTCCTCCCCCATCCACCAGCCCATTCCCCTCATGGTGCCACTGATGCCTCGGGCCTCCCAGGGAGCGGAGGACACGGCCACCCCGCACAGTGTCCCCCGGCCCGACGAGGACGACAACCTCAGCGACGCCGGGACGTACACCATCGAAGCCGAGGCGCAAGAAAAAGAGGTCGAGGACGCCCGGAGTATGATCGATCAGGCAAGTCTCAGCGGTGTGCGTGCGCGCGCGTGTGTGTATTGTATCATGTTGTAAACATGCTTCCTTTGATTATCAAGGGACAGCATGTGACTCATGTGAGCTGTGGTCATCGACGGCTCCTCAGCTGTCCCATTCCTGTACTCACATGGTGCCCGTGCTTTGTCCCTGACAGGTGTTTGGTGTGCTAGAGAGCCCAGAGCAAAGCCACCAGACTGAAGCAGATACGTCGGCCGCATATAGGCCTGGTAGTATTGAGTGCATGGAGCAGCGTAGGCAGAGTAGCAGCGAGGTGCCGAAGCCAGCCCCAGAGCAGGGAGAGGGTCTGGTAAAGGTAACCTCTCCTCGGTGCCGTGGGATCAGTGAATGGGTGAATGGTTCGAGACAGTATTCTGTGTTGTCAGTTAGCCAAGCCTTCTATTGGTTGATCGGTTCTTTTTTTGTTGTCTTCGTGGTGTTTTGGGTTTCTCTGGTTTGGCCTTCTTTTCCTTCCTGGCTGTTGGGTGATTTGTCTCTTTAATCCAAAGCCCAATTAATCAAATTGGTAAGCAGTCACAAGCAATTGCATACAAAAGCATGTCTTTAATGAGACAAATGGGTTCGTCGTAAAGCATTTCCACAAACATTGCATTGATCAGCAGTATTCAACCTCTCTCCCCTTATGAAGCAAATCATAACGACCAATCCGATCCACTAACCAACAGTATTTAGTCTAAAATGAATTAAGTAGTATCATTTCCTGAATGGCATGCCTGTTGTTCCTCATCAGAGGGCCCCGGTGTCACAGGAAGCACCTAAGTGGATGTCTCGCTGGGCGAGCCTGGCAGACAGCTACATGGAGAGCGAGCCTTCGCCCAGCCTCGTAAATGTCCCCTCCCAGATGGAGCAGCCAGGAGGAGGTGAGTAATGTCTTCCACCTGACAAGACCGCCTGCGCTTATTTTAATTGATAATGAAACCCCCACACCCCCACCTCAGATGTATATGAATGACGGTCGGGGGATCACAGTGTATGGATTCATATGTACACAGTTCAGACGAAAAAGTTTGTTTACTGTGGGGAAAATCAGAAACGCTGTAATTGTTAATCTACGATTGAACCGTTTGTTTACTGTTCAAGACTAGAGGTATACTGATCATGAATGTTATGGAAAGGAGAAACTTGACAATACATAATATGACAACTATAGTTATAATAGTATTATTTAATATTTCTATATTTAATTGGAACAAAAAAAATGTGCTGCTTGACCAAATTTTAAAGGAACATTTTCACTGGGGAACAGTGAGTTGTGATTTATTTTTATTTTTTATTTTTTTAAAGGTCAGTGGGAAATTAGATTCCTTTTCATTCCCTGTCATTTTCTCTATCCATTTGTAGTCCACAAATTTGACGATTGTTTCAATTCAGCAGGCAGCATTACAGTATTACACAACACGACACTCGGCAACGAGTCTGACGGTTCCAGGACTCACCGCGTCCTGCCCAAGGTGCCTCTGAGCGAGAAGAGCGACGTGCCGACCCCCAGCAGCCGTGTCCGCTACGACCTGCAGTCCACCTTTGAGGTGGTGGAGACCAGCTCGGTGAGCGTGGACCTGCCCGGAACAGCTCCGGATTGCCAGCGCTGCTCGACCGTCCAGGACGACCTGGACCCCGACAGTCTCAGCGACGCCAGCAGGTCTGACAACAGCTCGGTGGTGGAGACGAGGCGGACGCCGCCGGTGTTGGACACCACAGAGAGGGGCAACGCGGAGGACGCGGCCAGGCTCCCGGGCAAGTCCACGTCCTTCTACGTCGGCTCAGAGGAGGAGCGCGGCGGCTCAGGTCCCGGCACCCCCAAGACGGAGAGGAAACCCAGCCCCAAGCCCTTCTCCACGGCCACCCTGACCAAACAGAGAGGCGCCCAGGACGCAGGGAAGCTCAAGCCCAACGTCTCGGCTCCTCTACTGGTCCAGAGGAGATCCCCGAGTCCAAGCAGTCCCGAGTCCAGACACAGCTCTTCACTGTTGCTGATCAGACACGAGAGCTTCACCAAGGACCGCCCCAGCAACCCCAGACTGCCCAACATTTCAAGCAAGCCTGCTTCAAGAGAACCTGAACCAGAGGATGAATCTCTGGGAGCCTTCAACCAGGACACCCGCTCTTACCTTAAAGACACGGAGGATGTTCTGGCTTCTCTGGAGGCCAAGCTCCACGCATTCCAGCCGTCAGTCACCAAGCCTCCTTCAGTGATGGACTCTCTGTCTGGGGAATCTGACATAGATACCTCCAGCACTGTCAGCCACCACAGCAACAAACCAAACTCGCTGCCCACTAAAAACACTGTCCCCACTAACGGTATCCAGAGAGAGAGGTCTTCAGTCAGTACAGCTAGCCAGGACTCCAACCGCCGGTCTTCAGCATCGGAGTACCTGTCAGAGAGGCGATACAGCAGGGGAGCAGACGGCAGCAGTAGGACGGAGAGGGGTCCGGTCGGACTGAGGCGCAGCACGGGCAAACACGGCTCCATGGACCTGAGCGACGACGCCCAGGGCTCCAGCCTGCCATACTCGGACCAGGAGTCCAGCAGCCACCACACGCGCAAGAAATACACGGTGCCGCTGAAGAAGGAGGAAGCCAAGCCCTCCGGAGCGGCCCAGGCGCTGAGTCGCTCCAGCAGCCTGTCGGCCCCAAGGGCCACCAGGGCCTCCATGCTGCGCCGGGCTCGCCTGGGAGACGCTTCCGACAACGAAGGCACAGAGACGGACAGGCTGGCCCAGGACGCAGCCTCCAAGCAGCCCCAGGAAGCCAAGAAGCTCACCAGGTTGGACATGCTGGCCATGCCTCGCAAAAGAACCAGCTCCTTCAACACGCTCAGCGACACGGAGGCCTCGGGCGTACCTCCGGTCTCCAGCAGGACCACGGGATTCTCCAACCGAAGCACAGAGTCCAGCAGCGGCTCCGCCGCACGCAAGGCCTCGGTTCCGGGCCCCAAGCCCGCGCCCCAGAAGGGAGCGCTCACCAAGACACCCATCACCCGAGGACGCTCCAGCAGCGCCAAATACACCAGTAGCACAGCCAGTGAGTCTCATGCATACACAAACACTTTACACATGTACAACCATTGTGTTGCTGTTGATGTTTGTTATGCTAGCCATTCAAGGTTGTAGGGGAATGAAGTAGCCAAGCCTCCAGGGCTTCAAAGTAAACGCCTGTGGAAAGTCGACTGCTGTACTGAATTGGTTTGACCGTTTGATTAGCTTTAGCTGCTCTAACAATACCTGTGCAAGCTAGGTGCTTAATATCAATGAACTCTTTTCACTAAGTGTTTAATATCATCTTTGTTATCATTTCAAAATGTTTAATGGGCCTAATAGACTTTATGGACTAACACCAAAAACTTCATACCTAACAATATCAAGGTGGGAGTAGTTCCTTCTTCATTTTGCATATTGTTTTCACTAAAATACCCTCACTATTTTTAAATTATATTGTGAGAACATTGTGCTAATGAGGGGGAATACAGTGGGCCTGTCTATCTGTCTATCTGGCTGTTTTCATGTTTTCAGCTAGATACATTTTAAAAAGGTGATTGCTCATTTCAGTTTGTAAATAATGATAGATATATTCAGCAAGCAAAATGCTAAAGTGATCAAATCATCATCACTAAATTGCAAAAAAAACTGTTTTGTGTTTTTGTTGGCGAAATGAGCACATCTATAGTAGGCCTTCTCTTTCTTTGGTTTTGGTGATTGAGATGCCTCCTGGTGGGTCTTTTGGTAGTGCTCCTTGACTCTCTCTCTCTCTCTCTCTCTCTCTCCTTCTGTCTCTCTATCACTCTCTGTCTCTGGTTTCCCCTGCGTCCTCCCCTCCTCTAACCCTAACCCTCTAACCTCAAACCAATTCACGGCTGCAAGGCTCCAGGAGGCGGCAGATGGATTGCGACTACGCATCCACCTCGGAGGACGAGTGCGACTTCAAAGAGCCGAGCGCAGCTAAACACACACACAAACGCTCCCAACCTTCCCCAGCTCGCAACAGCAGTGCCACACACGCCCGCTCGCGCCCGCCACCCCAGCCGCTGGTGGCCCTGCGGCCCAGGAAACCCAGCCGGGACTCAGAGGAGGAGAGCCACGACGGAGAGGCCTTCCACAACTGGTCCAACCACAGCGCCGAAATCGCACGGTAAAAATGAGTTTATTTTTAATGCTCTTTAAAGGGCTTCACAGGTACATGTTAGACACCGGCCCATAGCCCTGAGCTCTCAGAAGAGCAAGAAAAATCTTCATTTAAAATTTACAATCCAATTTGGTAAACGAGATGAGATCCTTTCTCATGGTTTCTTACTTTACATATTAAAGGGATCCTTCTCATGGTTTCTTACTTTACATATTAAAGGGATCCTTTCATGGATGGCTCAGAGTTCCATATGTGCAGACATGAAATCATAAAATGGTAAAATAATAATCAGTTAAAACCTATATGTTAACTTTTCCCATGCACTCTCCAATTGTTACACATTTCCAGAAAGCTCTGTTTTGGGTGCCAGAAGCAAATTATCAAAAGCGTCAGTTTCAAGCGAGTAATCAAACACTAAAACTAAAGCACAGGAACAAACACAGGTTATGCAATTACTGCTTCTGATTGGTTTAAAGTAGTGCCACATGCTTCCATTTGCTTGTGTGGCAGATGACCTCACAGAAATTTGAGCTTATTACAATTGTTGTTTTTGTCTGGTTGTGTTTCACTAAAAAGAGTGCTGATCCTTGTAATCCTTTGGGTTATTGTTTGTGTCCATACTAGCTGTACTGTCCTGGGGGCCACTGCCATACTGGTTTTGTTGTTTGTGTGTTTGCTTCCGGCCAGGTTGAGCCAGGACCTGGCCAAAGACCTGGCTATCTTGGCCAGAGAGATCCATGACGTGGCCGGGGATGCAGAGCCCCAGAGCTCTGCTGCAGAGGCCCAAGTGCCTGCCTCCACCGTGACTGCCCATGAAGAGGTACACCGCACAGGGTTAAAGCCCATCCCTAGATGTCCTGTCAGAGAAGACCTAAGACATGGACTTTGGGGCCTTTTGGGATACGATCATTTAAAATAATGTTTTACTCCCGAGTGCAAAAAAAGGCACTAGAAATTCCTGAATGTAATATTATTACCATTATTATTGAATGGTGTTACGCTAGCATTAGTGGTTTCCAACATATGGAATCAAAGGGAAAATGTCAACAAATGTCAAATTCATGTCAGCATATTTTGCATGCACATTGTCAGACAGCGTAGTCTGTCCCTGACTCCACCAAGCCAAGTTATTTTATTGTATTTTTTTAGATTGCCTATTCGTTGTGATGAACTTTAATAGTCTGTGGTTGGTATCTAACGGCTGATAGTCTGTTGGTTAATGCAGCTGGTTCAGCACATTCCAGAGGCAGGGCTGAATTACCAGAGAGTGCCTCCAAGCCCTGCTGCTCCAAAAGACCCCGACCAGAACACTGGGGACCACGAACCCAACACCAGGAACCGGCCTCGCAACAGAGAAGAGGTACACAACCATGTCACGTTAGCCTCATTTTAAGATGATTCAGAAATGATTTAAAACATTTAAAGAAAATATCTCAATGGTGTTAATAGGTCTGGCATTTATGTATAAAATGTCCACATCCAATGAGTTGTATATGGGATATCTTGAAAATGTGTCTCTGCTTGAAATCTTTGTCACCTCTGTGAGAGATCTTCAATCCATGTTGCCACTCGTCGTATATATATTTTAAAAGTGCAATGTCTTTTTTTCCCCTTTACTCAGGTTATTGAGGACAACCTGATGTTGAATCCCGTGACTCAGATTTCCCTGGCCATCAGAGAGAACACTGACCAGCTCGCGGAGAAACTCAAGTAGGAACACTGACTCATACGTGTGTCGCACACTAAACCTTCCCCCCCTCGCTCATGCCTACTCTGGGTTTGTTGAGAGCTTTCATTCATCTTCCCCGATCATCGGTCTTGGCGTTGAGACTGTAATACTTTTAATAAGATAGTAAGACAATTAGTGTTGTAGTGCAGCTCCCAGCCGACCTGAACCGACCTCACTGAGGTGCACTGACCCTGAGGAGCAAACCAGTGATGACCTTTCTGTTGCTTGTTTTGCTTTGTGTTCTCAGGGTGCTGTTCCATGATAGGATGGATGTCTGGGAGGAAGTCGAGGCCAAAATCAGTTGTGATAAAGACTTCCCCATTGTCAAAACCTCCAACAAGGTTGGCTTTGCGTCCTGCTGTTCATTATGTAGTTCACTGCATTGCATGATATTTAAAAACAAACAAGTCAAACTTGTATCTGTGTTACAGGAAATCACATCCATTCTGAATGAGCTCAGGAGAGTTCAAAGACAACTTGAAGGCAAGCCTATACAGAAATCTACATCATAATGAGTTATGCTTTGCATTAGTAGAAGACATCCAGACAATTTGGGCAACAAAAACTACTTTTACATTAGTATTTCCCCCCACTCAACATGATAATACTGACCATCATCCGCCTTACTGTGTTCCTCCTCCAGTCATCAACACCGTCATGGAACCCGGCAGGAAGCTTCAGCAGGACAAGCCCTCCTCCACCCCCAGCACCACCACCACCGCCGCTGCTGCTGCTGCCCGGTTGTCGAGGCCCAACACCAGGGACTGGAGAACCGCTCACTCAGTGCCACGCCGTGGCAGCAGTCACAGGCCCAGCGAGAGTGTCAGGAGAGCTCCCGTGACTCCTGATGACACGCGAGATGGATATACGGTTTGAGGTTCCGATACCAAGACACAAGTTCCTCCTTTTTCTCCACGCTATGCTTCTAGCACCACCGCCATCGTGCTCCAAACCCCCACACAGGTGTATGAAACCACCGCAGTGGAGAAGTGAGAGTAGACAGCTGCACTACAAAACACCGCTGCACGCTGAGGCCACGAGGCCTGCATCAAGCATGTGGACATGGCACTATCAGCCTAGGAAAGACATAAATGTTAACCTGCACACGATGTGTGTTTGTGCCATGTTACCTCCATAACCCCCCCCCCCCTCACCCCCCCCCTTTTTTTTAAAGGGGCTTCCAAACTATACTTGATTTATTTGCATGAGAGATTTTGACATGGTGTCAGTTGCGAGGCTTCCTTGCACAGTGCAAACACTACGTGATTTAAAAACCAGCATGAATGTAATCGACTCTTGCACACAAGGTAGCAATCACTTGCTTGGGCTATTGTAATATATATATATATATATATATATAGAGAGAGAGAGATGTTTTATAGAAGTCCCATTTTTGTGGAATATTTCTGTAAGGAATACATATACCTATTTTTGAATGTAAAAAGTATTTATTGTGCTACATTAAGCTCTGAACATCTGTTGATTTATAAGATAATTTGATAATCTAATAGATAATCTAGAAGATAAGCTAGTGCCAGACCACAGATTTCTATACAATCTTAACAAACAAAAAACCTGTATGCAATGGTTTTCTTTTGATTTGGTGTCTACTCTATCCTTTCCGTTTCTCTCCGAGCTGCGGTGAAGATCTCTCAGGAATGTGTGGTTGAATGAAGAAGCTTAACATATGACTCGAACATGGATGTTCAGTCACAAGGCAACAGCAAACCCCACAAGCTTCCCAGGCATTCCTCAGCTCCGCCACTTGGAACATGATTTCTTGTTCTTTTTTTTTTCTGCATCTGGTATCGTTTTTTAGAAATAGGCATTATTATTGGTGTTTTATTTTACCTACAAAGCACAATTAGTTGCATTTGGCCAAAGCGTTGTGTTGGAATGTAAGTCAGAAAATATTCTCAGGCGCCCCATAATCTGTGTTTCTTAGTGGCTCTCCAAGGATTTTACACACTACATGTACACACTACATCTAAACACAAACATTGGTTTGCTATTGTCTGTATGATGTACTTTGGCCAGAGTTTTACTAATTGAGAGCTTTTCTACACTATGGCCAGCAGTTCATATTATTTGTGTGTCTTTGTTTGTTGGGTAGGCATAAGATGTCGTTTATCCCAATTATTACCTCTCTGTGTATTTTGCACTAATGTAAAATTCCACTTGGCTACATGACTTTCCAAGTTAATGCCACTAAGTTTCATTTCCCATACAGAACTGTAGACCATTTTTAGGTTGTTATGTTTGAAGGCAATGAGGAACACCACCAAGTCATTTCCACTTCCCAATATGGTTTTGTAGACCTACATATGATTCTAATTTCAGTTTCATCTAAATACGTCAAAGGATTTTTGGCATGAGAGATTTTGACATCATACATCTAATTACAGTGCTTGTTTACAAATGAGATGAGCAACAAAAACAACTGACATTTGGATTGCTCTGCTCTGGCTCAATGCTGCTATTTCTATTTGGGGGAGTTGGTGCCCTCATTTTTTGATCTACGCTACAGTGCAAAGAGGTTGTGATTTAAGTCACAAGTAGCCTACTTAATGTAAATCTGTCGTATGTCAACTTTAGGTCCACTTTTGTTATTCATTGGCCGTTGTTTTACTTGTTTTTCTTTGATAATAAGGTCTGGTTACACACATTCTTCCATGAACTACCCTTTCTTTCCAATAAATGTAATTATTAAATCGGTTAACATTTCTCGGTGTGTTTTTTGTTTTTTAGCGGCCTGTTATTATTATTATTATTATTATTATTATATTTATTTATAATTTTTTCCACGTAACGAAACCGAAAAAGGGAACAGTTCCCCTGTGCAGCCAATTAAACGTGTGTCTTCAGTTAGGGAAATGCGAGAGTAGAAGTACTACTGTCGATACAGCACTGTTGTGAGAATATATTATACGAAGACCACGTAAGTTTGTCTCTATTCATTCATTTATGTAGGCCTATCTATTTAAATAATTTGACCGTGGTTTATCTCATTCATTTTGTCACTGAGAAATGCAATTACTATGATTAAAAAATATATCGTAGGCCTACTGAAAGAACATTTTTGGTGTTCCTCTCAATTCCTCAATAGGTCTACTTGAGTAGACCAGAAATCATCTGACTTGAAAATGCCAATTCCATACGAAAGTTTGCATGGAGGCCAATGCTATAATAAAAAGGTAAGAAAGTCACCTATAATGATACTTTTTTCCCCCCGGGGTGGACACTTGACAGTATGTGGTTGTTTCTGTGTTAGCGTGCAGGTGTTATTACAATGGCTCTTGCAGTAGGAGCTCTGACTGTACTGGGTGTAATTCTGGCCATCACTGTATTGGAAAGGCCACAACCTGCTACGAATGAGACCGCGGTTAACGTGCAGAAATCTTCGACTGACCAATGCAGGTTAGACAGAAACGTCTGATAACGACTAACGATTTATTATACACAATCAATACAAGCCTTTGATTATTAGGCCTTCACTCCTCATGTGTCCTCAACCACACCTTGACCAACAGTTAGTTGATGCTTTATCACTTCAGAATAATTCTAGTGGAGAGCATTCCCTTGGGTGTGACCTATGATGAGGACAATGTCACTCTTGGCATCCCACTGGAACAAGCCTGGAACGACCTCATCTCCGTGGCCACTGAACAAGTCGAGGTAGCTTCTTTTTATTGGACATTGACCGGTGAAGATGTTAACATCAACTCCTCCTCTGATCGACCTGTGAGTGTTGCAAAAAATATCTTTCTCATGACCATTTTACACACGATTTAGGCCTAGCCTACATTTAATATTTGAAGGGGGAAAAAATTCTGTTTAAATTTTTTTTTTCTGTCCACATTTCGACACACACAGGGAGAGGGTATTCTGGAGAGATTAAAAGATTTACCTTCCAGGAACGTGTCGGTGCGGGTGGTTACCAGCGAGCCCTCTGTTCTGACAAACTCTACTGACCTCAGTGTTTTGCGAGAGAACGGTGAGGTGTTATGGAACAACTGCAACG
>OOFB01037055.1:36079-63024 GCA_900323305.1 Trachyrincus murrayi
TCCATTGTCTTATAAAGGTTAGAGATGGTACTGCACGCAACCTCTCTCTCTCCCTTTCACACACACACACACACATACACACACGCACACACACACATGCGGCCAGACTACGAGGCTCCCGGAGTCTGTAATGTCATGGCGGTCTCTGTACCTCGAGTTGCTCCCGGGGTCTGTAATGTCATGGCGGTCTCTGTACCTCGAGTTGCTCCTGGAGTCTGTAATGTCATGGCGGTCTCTGTACCTCGAGTTACTCCCAGCGTAATTGGCTCCGTTGGCCTCGTGTGGAGAGGGACACAAAAGGAGCCGACAACAGAGGGAAGGGGGCCCCGAGAAAAATGTAATGAGCTCCAGCCGACCGGCCCTCCAGTAAGACGACGGTGCCACTGTTTTAATTCAAGGATTATGTTGTTGATATGGGGGTTGGAGATCTGTGCAGGTTAATGTTGAAAGTTATTAGTATTACCTTGTATTATTATTATTATTATTTTTATCCTCCATACAAACGAATGTCCATTTTTATATTTTTTCCCATTTCTCTGATAAAGAAAAATGTGGAATCTCTAATATTTTTGTGCTGAACTATATTGTATATTACTGGGCTTTAGAATGATATTGATCATTGTTATGTTATGTTGTTATGTTGTTTTTCAATAGGCCTATAAAATACATAATAATTAAATGTGTTTTTTTGTTTCGATGATATGCATTTCATGAAGACATCAAACAATAGAGAGTAATAGAGAGGTTAAACATTGCAATGCAACACATAGGATTTTGAGATTGACTGTCGACTTTGTGCTGAGTTGTGTGTGTGTGTGTGTGTGTGTGTGTGCTCTCTCTCACTGACCGCAGCCCGTGGGCCCTCAACTCCCGGCTTGTCCGCAACCTCTCCAGGTCCTCCACATCTCGGAATAGGAAGAAGACGTCTTTGCACTCAGGATGGGTCTCAAACAGCCTGTTACCAAGACAACAGTGAGCAGATGTCCGTGAGCCACCGAGGGCACTATTCATAAGGCTGCCTGACCAGGCTGACATATTATTTCCCACACCATAGTCGGGAGTCCACAAGTTCCTCCGACGCACAGTCTATCTCGTCTCGTCTATGCACAGATAACAGTCGTACACACGTGACACAAATGTACATTTCTCCCACTGATTATTTCAGGTCACCCCTCGAGTCAACACAATGTGTGGGTCATTTCTAACGCATCCCGACCTTGTTCAGTCCTCTCTCTCTCTCTCTCTCCCGGCTGGAGTCAAACAGGGCTAATCCTCCTGCTGAACTCCGGTGGTCTCTGTATTTAGCTTGATCAACCCGCTGTAATGAGAACGAATGTCCAGAGAAACCTCATCCCGCACCCCCACCCTCCCTCCAGCAGGAGGAGGGCACGTGATTGCTGCACATACAGCCTTTCCGACGAGCATGTTGAGCATCCCTGCTTGGTGCTAATGATGAGAAGGCTACACCGCCGCCGCGCACCACGAGGTGCACCTGAGTCACAGAGGAAGAGCAAGTGGCACCCTTAATCACGTCCTGTTTGGTTTCACCTGGGTCGAGCTGAGCTGTGTGAGGAATATAACGCCCACAGCATCAACCTTGTGATTCACCTACATAGAGGCCTTGAAATAACCAGGAGGCCCCATTGTTGAGGTTTTTTATTTGTATGTCGTCTGAAAGGCCTACTGGGTGTTGTGCTTACCTTTATCAAACTAACTATGTATTAGGTTGGTGAGTGTGTAAACTCTGCCTGGGGATGGTACAGATGAGAAAGGAACATGTTTCCATGGAGAACAAGTGTGAGGACCATGGGTGGTGTTGCCAATGGTTGGTCTTAGACCAGTTATTTGTTTTCAAATGAGAACAATATGCCGTATTTGTTGTAATTGCATGATGTGAGATTCTACAAGAATAGGAGAAAATGAAGATCAAAATCAAGACGTTTGTTATTCAACAGGTGATGTTACGCAAAACAGGATCAACATCGTTAGGCAAGCAAATGATTGCAGAAAGGTTTATCAAAATCACGTTCATGTGGAAATGTCTCGGTCTTAAAGAGATAGGCCGTTATGCAGGGATCATAAAAGAGTAATATCTGGGGTATGTTTTCTCTGCAGATTGTTTTCTTACTCTCATGAATGTACTTTGATTATAGTTAGGTGTACAGCTGTTTCAGAGGAAGATGTTGATTGGCTATTTCAGATCAGATGATTGCCGATTTGGTAAACCTGTATCGCTTTCTAAGAGGACACAGATGATTCTGTTCATTTTAACACTGGCTTTATAAATACATTTTCAGCTTGATTGCAATTTTTGGTTTCTTGACATTGGTGGGGACATGTCCCTACTAAAAAGCCTGTGTGTGTGTGTGTGTGTGTGTGTGTGTGTGTGTGTGTGTGTGTGTGTGTGTGTGTGTGTGTGTGTGTGTGTCACACACACACACACACACACACACACACACGTGCGTTTTTATACATTTGATATATTGTCACTATTTGAAAGTGTAGCCAAACATGAGGTTATGACAATTGCATACAAAGTTTATACTTGTACGGTATTGCCAATAAAGCAGTCAATTGGCACTTGGCAAATGTTAATATGTTTGAATGGATGCTACTTCAGAGGAAGGCTATTCCATAATTCCACACAAACTACATAATGCACCAGCTGATTGTCACGCACTCTTTCACCTCATTTAAATGAGAGTTCAGGTGAAAGGTGTTGTAGGTTTTCCTCTTGAACACAAAAGGCACGCCGCATGCATGGCGCGGATATAATGGTTCTACTGGAATTTTAATTGGATCCACCCAAACGCTTCGTCTGAACCATTTTAAGTCCTGTTCATCTGGCATTATTTGTAGCTCTAATTTAGGAACGATTTATAACAAATGAAGCCCCAGCGAAGGGAAGGGGATGATGATGATGTCGTATACATAGAAATCTAAGCCAATGTCGGTGTACTGTAATGTATTGAGAAGTGGTGGGGACATTAACGGCGCAGATGAAAAATGCTTTTTAAACGGTCTTCAAAATATGGGATTTTAGGCAATGTAATGGGGGGATTGGTATGTGGTCAGAGTAGATCATTTCGGCGAGAAAAAATTGGTATAATGGCGCATCAAAAGGTCAGTTTTGGGGTCATTTTAGAACCAGTAGGCTAGGGGGGATTTTTATTTTTTTACGTTACTTTTTTTGGACAATGCGCATTTGTTTGTTCTATATTTACATTGCATTGCATGTTTTCTTATTGTGCAAATAAACCTTTCTCAAAGCGTTCTCATTTGTTAGTTAGCACTTCTTGGTGCAAGCTATGTTTCAGAACAGTTTTAACAAATTATTCTTTCAAAAAGTGATGGGAACAAAATCGGCAATTTCAAAAAGTGGTGGGGACATGTTCCCAGTCTAAATCACGCCCATCACTGTAAGCAATGAATATCTATTCATGAGATAAAGGTTTTTACGTCCATGGGGCCCGAGTTGGCCCCCTTTCTCACGGGAGTCCCCTGGCCCCGAGGGTCCAGGCTAACACGCTAAGGTCAATCTCCTCAACTGTCTGGATAACCCCTTAGGGACACATGGCAGCTCTGCTCCACGCCATCTGCTGTGTGGCTGGCGGTCCTGCTCCCTCATCCACCAGCAGCCCTCAGAATACTGGATATATGTCATGAAGCGTGTTGATGCTACCGTTGTGCATATTGCTGTTGTTTGGAGGTGTGAAATGTAACAAGCCTTAGTGGGAAATGTAACTTATAGTGGGAACTATAAGTCAGTTGATCGATGTTGAACTTTAAGAGGCCTATCAATATAAGTTGAAATGCATTTGGCACCGTCACAATTCAGGTATCAGATCACTTATCAGATCCTCACATGTCCAGGAGGACCCCGTGGCTCCCTGATCAGCAACAAGGCACATCATCATCTAAAAGTTAACATTGAGAATGTTGTATTTAGAGTATAAAACTAAGAGGGATGTTAAAATAGTGATCTCAAAATAATGACGTCGTGGGGGCTATAAACATTATTGTTGGAGCAATGTAACACGATTTTAGTCAATTGTGGCTGCGGATACATTTGCTTTATTTTGTATAGGATGGATTTGCCAAGTTCAGACATTGGATAATATAATGAGTCTCACCTGACGAACATGATAATTCCAACTTTAGCAATGTCGTCCCGAATAACTTTCCACGACTCTTTGATCATCTGGACCTGATCGTCGCTGAGACGCTGGAGTCCCGCGTCGGCGCTCCCGGCTCCGCCTGACTTGGGTGTCACGCCTGATATTGCGCATCCCATTTTGATCGACGATTTAAACGACAATTTCGCGCCCATCAAAATAGAGGTCGGCCTAACTAAGTGAAGTAGAGAGGGACTGTCTGATCCTCAGGGATCTGGTGCGCGCTAGGCAGCAGGACTCCGTCTCCTATGGAATGAGCGCACGGAGTCCGCGTCCAGCAGGGGACCAAATAACCAGTTCAAGTGGGGGGCGGGGCACCCACCCCCACTGGATGTACGATACAGAAAATAAACATTTGTAATATATATATATATATATTTATGTTGTATATAATAACCATGCAAACGTTATTAACAGACTAGATGGATAGTTCAAATAGGTTATCTGAGGCACTCAAATCTGTAGCTTTGATGTTTCAAAAGCTTGAGTTTGAGTTTTATACTTGAATATAGGAGTTCGATACATATGCTTATAAAGTCTATATGTTTGAGTCTTAAACAGCCTGTATCAACCACCTGTTCTACACCCATGAGCCTGTATGTGAAACGACGTGTAGGCCTACAGGATTAGTGGGAGTGCTCCTTTTTATTATTAAGTCCGCTTTGCAAACGTACGTCCAAATGGCAGGAGTATTTCTTTATTCATGAACTATAAAGTGGCTTGTAGATTTACAATTTATATTGTTGTGTTTGTGTGCACAAATCAAAGTAATGTAATTTCTTGATTCGAAGTAATTCATTCACATTCACAACACCCACGTTTGATTCATTTTATGAGCTGTTGGAAGGAAAAGCAAATTCCCATTTTCAGTTTTTAACTTTTCGACCTTTTCGTTTAAAGTATAGATCTTCATAAATAACATGGCAACAATATACAAGTGATTGAGGTTAAAGAGCTCCAGTGATGATCTTGGAAAAAGAAGCTTAACGTCTGAGGCAAATATTTCTGTAGAAACCCCCCCCCCCCCCGTTGTCAAGGGGTCAACCTGCTGGTACGACTAACTATATCTGTTCGACTACAGTAACTACATGGAAAGGAGACCAGTCTCATTGTTTGTTTTTGTGGAACTACATAATTACAAAATACTCTGCATGAAATCCCCAACATTTATATCCAAACAACCTATTATAGACTTACTATAATAATAATAATAATAATAATAATAATAAATGAACGATAATGCTATACAACAACCCCCTTGCCAACGTGCAATGTACTGAACATTACTTTCAATTCATACAGAAAACTACATTAGGTTTACTTTATATAAAGATTGCATTGTACAGTGCATGCAAAAACCAGAGAGTAAAATATAGCATTTACACAAGGTCAAGGAATATATACATACTGCTGTTTGTATACATAAACAGCAGCGCACCAATGAACAAAATATCCCTTTTATATTACATTTTGGTGATAGCAACAAAAAAAAAAACTCACTCAGTGTCCACTGTCAAACATGACAACAATTGTGCAGTACAAAAATAAATGACAAAATGTGAAAAATAGCAGATTAAGGCACATAACTGTATGATTGTCCCGTGGTTGTCAATAGAAATTAAGCATTGATACAAGATAGTCCTTTGACACAAAAAAAGGGCTCACGAACCAGAACTTAAGCTCTGAAACTTCTCCCGCAGGTTCTTCACTATCTTACTCTCGGTCTTCTTGTTCACACGCAGGGCTGCAGTCCTCTTGGACACACTGTGCAGGGTTTGGTTGAGACTACAGTCATTTCCCGCCGTCGTGACTTCCTCTTCTCCCGCGGTCCTCCCGCCATCGCCCCTTTCCACGACGATGACTTTGTGTCGGGTGGGCAGCAGCGTGGCCTGACCGGTTCTCACGGGGTCCTGGAGGTTCTGCACCTCGTGGAGGGGCAGGGTCGCTGCCGCCGCCATGCTGTCCAGGGAGCTCCACCTGCACAGCTGGCGGTGCACCGGCTGGGGTCGTCCGTCCTCTGTCGCGGGACTCCCCCTCCGCTGCGCCACGCCCGATTGGCTCTCCGCAGAGTCCCAAGGCAGATGATGATGATGATATTGTTGTTGTTGTTTGGGCAGGGAGCTCCATGGTACCCTACCGAGCCCGTCGGTGCAGCGCTCCAGCATCCTCTCCGGGACCGAGCAGCTCCGGCCCACCCTCGGGTGGCTGGCGGGGCCCGGCGCCCACCTGGGGCTGGTGTACTTGGAGCGCAGCTCGTGCACGTCGGGCCAGTGGAAGGCCTCTGAATCCAGGGGGCTGCTGGGGCTGGTGGGGGCGGGAGAGGGTGAGGAGGGCGAGGACGTGGCCTGAGGAGTGGTGGCTCTGGAGCTGTGGCTCGGGGATGGGTTGGAGGTTGGGGTTTGGCGTTCACCGACGGCGTTTACCTGATCGTAAGTGTTCAAGGGATAGGTCAGGTTGTGTTCGCCTGCATTCATATGCAGAGGAGAAACGACATGCAACAAAAAGACAAGAAAAAAACAGTTTGACATCGCCCTCCATAGAATATCTATACCTGCTATACTACACACAAAAATGTGCATGATAAATGGTGCATTAGAGATGCCAAAATGGTCAGTCCCTTGTTTGGTGAAGACTCACTTACCATTCTCCCTAGATGGTGTACTCTCCTCATGGACAGCGGGCATGCTCTTGAGGCCGTGGAGGTTTTCAGAGTCACGGTTCCTCTGCCTGATTAAAGGCCTGTTGTTCTTGATACGCTGGCTGTACTGACGTGCCAACTGGAACACCTTGCTCTTCATCTTCCCCATGTCCTGCAAGATCTGGTCGTCCTCCAACCCCGATCGGAGGCCAATGATCCTGGGCAGAGGTGCCACCCTGCCCTTCCCGCAGTGCCTGGGAGCTGTGCTCAGCCAGGAGTCCTCCACATACTCACTCTCACTGCCTGCGAGCGGCGTGGTGGGTGCCGATATGGAAGACTGTTCCGAGAGAGGCTCCAGTTCACATTCCTCCAGAATCTGCAATGATTGTTCCCTGGCGTTTACATTCAACGTGTCTGATCTGATGTGCCCAGAGGTCTGAGCCTCCGCAAGTCTGGTATCAGGGGGAACCTCCTTGTCGCTGTGATCGACGACTGGGAGTTCCTCAGGGCCACTGTTCATCCCCGACTCCATGTGGTTCCACACCTTGAGCATTTCAGAGGACGGTCTGAAGTCCTCGTCAGCTGTAGAGGCGTCGCTGACAGGCGGAGGCCGAGTGCCGGCCTCGGCCCTAGATCGGTGATTCTTCTCCAATCCGGGAAGGTCGAACACGGACCAAGACGTGGGCCGGCTGGCGGAGGAACCTTTCCTGTGCACAGGGGCGGGATTGCCATGGGGAGCGCTGTTGAGCTGTTTGCTCAGGTGCCTGACCAGCCCCGCCGGGATGTAAGAGAGACTCTCCCGGCGCTTGATGCTGAAGCTGGCATCCTGGTGCTCGGCATGCTCGTAGTACCTCCTGATCTTATGGATGAGCAGGCGGTCCTGCTTGGAGAGAGTGGACCTGTGCTCCACGTCCCCCAGGGTGTCCTCCTGTGCTGCTTCGTGCACGACGGGCAAGACTGGCTGGCTGGCCTCGGACGCCGGCCGCGGCTCTGGGGAAGCGTTGTCCAACGCGGTCAACACTTCCTCTTGGAGCACAGAGCAAAAGGAGGGCTTTCCCGAGGGCTGAGGGCTCTCCGGCTGAGGGCTCTCCGGCTGGGGCGAGGGGCTTGCCGCGGAGCAAGGGTCCTCTGAAATGACCAAGCTACTCGGCCTGGACACGCTGCTGGTGAGGTGCTCGGCGATAGCGCCGACCCTGTCCAATACCGACGAAGGCAGGATGCTCTTGTGGTCGACATGTATCTCCTCGTCTCCCTCTGAGTATTCCCCGAAGCTAAGAATGCTACTGTCTTCAGGCTGGAGACAAGAGCTGTCACTCTCCACTTCCTTCTCATCTCCATGTTCTGTAGACGTATCTAGTTGTGCTTGGGTGTCGGGGTCAGGATCAGGGTTCTCCACTGGCAGAGTGGGTGAGGCAGGAGAATCCGGCAATTGGGAGCAGTTCACCTCCATGACCATGTTGTCCACCTCTTGTTCTTCTTCACAGTGTGAAGATGAGACCTCCTCCATGCTAACCTGAGAAACAGCAGGGGAAATGATGTGTAAGAGGCTACTCTCCATATCCTATATAGCTCATGGATCATATATCAAGTAAATATAAAGAATGCAGAATTCGTAACATGCCAGTTTATGAAATACCTCTTTAAAGTATGGCAACATTACAGAGACATTGTGAGTAAATTCTCTGTTGATTCATCTAAAACACTTTGAGCAGGAGAAGATGGACTCATATTCATCTTTCATACCAGGAATGCAGACAAACGCAGTCAAAGAAAACATGAAGATTTATGACAACAAGGTCCTGCACGTAAACATCATGCACAAACGTTCTCTCTTGATGTACCGACCGCGGGCCAACACCCAGCAACAGGGAACAGTTCACATTTTTCACAGCCTAAAAAAATAGATTAAAAAAATCAATAATACACCACAGATCAATACAGCCTCAGGCATTGGTTTTGACAAAGTTAGGCTCTAAAGGGAAACATTGAGAAGGCTTTGTTTAATCACAAACACTTCTCCGTTCCTTTATATCAACTCTGCTTTAAGAGAAATTACAGGAGATATTAGAGGAATAGCGATTACACCGGCAGAACATCATTTCATGTATACCACAGCAATTAACCCGGACGAGAAGCCGCACAACCCTTAAGGGCATGTCGCACTAATAAAAAAAATGATGCTAATAATTAAAAAAATGTCACATGTCGCCTAATGGACCGCGTGCCACCAGCAGAGCCTACCAAACCGTCGGCTGTTTTTTTTTTTTTTAGGGACAGACACTAACATGAGCATGACGAGACGGCCTGAAGTACCTGGGCATCAAGGGTCTCTTCCTCAGCCGTCTCACTGGGGAGCTCGTCCTGCGTGGAGGTCTCCAACACATCACCGAGGGTGTCATCCATGTTCTGAACATCCTGAAAGAGCAAAACGCACCATATGAACAACAACAGCACTGCAAGATCTACCCCAGATTCCCTCAAAATGCAGCATTGAAAATGTCACTTTTTTTTTTAATGCAAAATAGACACTAAATCCGCTGTGATGCTGGTAATCAAAGTGAAACTTATGACATGCACTCATTAAGACAACAGAATAATACAATCCGCCTCGACAAAGGATTTTTTTATAATGAGAATTCAAAAAAGGGAAATAGGATTAGTAAATGGGATTATCAAAGGCCACAGCACTGGCCATTAGAATAATTGTTTAATTAGATGGTTACATTAACCTTTGAAGTCAAACATCATTTGTGGGGGCACATTAAGCCCATGTTTCTAATGCAAATGCAACGCTCCATTTATTTATTTTTTTTACACATTAACATCTTTCAAATCCAATCAAGGATTGGTCATATGCATCCAATGACATTGGTGTAGGATTTCACATTTGACTGGACCTGGAACTAACCATGCAAGACACACCACTCATCGCTATCATACATGCACCGAAACACCAACACATGCACCTAAAAAAACAAAAAAAACAACAACAAACAAACCGACTGAAGCTCTGTACATGCATGGCAGAGTTCACCTGAGACCAACTCAATCGGGTCGCAGCTGTAGACGGAGCACATTCTGGGAGAGTGTCCACCACACATGCACTAGTGGCGCCATATGCAGGTTTGTTTATGTGAGCATTCCACGTGCACAGCAGCCAGGGGAGCAAGGGTTAGCGGGCGATCGGCAAGCCGGTGGAATGGAGCAGGAAAGTGGAAACCCGTGGGTGGCAGAGAGCCTCACCGTTGTGAAGGGAGCAGAAAGCAAAGCCCTTGCCCTATAGTGCCAGCAGGAGATGGCTGCCAGCATGGAGCTCGCAAAGTCGGCTACCTGGTCGTCTCCCATCAGTATATCCTCCTTGTAACACTCCCCATCCTCCTCCTCCTCCACCACCACCACCTCCTCCTCCTCCTCCCGCTGCTGCTTTGCCTTCTCCTCCAGCCCTCCCACACTGGGTGCTGAGCCCGGTTTAGGATCAACGTCACTAGGACACAGCTGCTCCACAGAGTGCCTTTTGGGGCTCCGCTCCTCAACATCGTCCTCCTCCTCCACACCAGGCCCCTCAGCCTGGGGCTCGCCTACGCTGGAGGCCAGCGTACTGACACTAGAAGCAGGCTGCAGGGAGCACAAGTCCCCAAGCAGTGCGCCCTCACTGTCTGCGTGCTGTAGCGTGAAGTCAGATGTGGCATGTTATTGCAAGGGGCAGAACTACCGTGGCCATAATCTCCGATTGTGACTGCAAGGCCTGGACGGTATAGAGTAAGTAATATGATATGCTGGCTTGCCATAGGTTGAGAAATTATAATATGACACATGACAAGTGGAGCCTTTGTAAATTATTTCCCAAGACAGACAAGCAAAAAGGTCACCCTTAAAGAACAAAAAAGAACGGCATTTTCATTTGTATTCTGTAAAGCTTGTGTGTGCACCAAATGGTTTTTTTCAAACTGCTGGGTGAAATGTGTTGTCGTTTTAAGCACATCCCCTTTAACACACCGAGGTCATTGATTTTCTGAAAAACCTTTGCTATACAATAATACAAAAACGTTATAGATTGAGAAGCTTACCTTCAAAAATGCTGCACAGCAGGCACAGTTAGAAGAAGAGGAAAAGAGGGAGAAATAAAGAAGAATGTCAGCAACATTGTTTAAGAAACAGTACAGTACACCCTGCTGTAATGTTGCGGGGGACATTACGTAACACAGTACAGTACACCCTGCTGTAATGTTGCGTGTTAGGTGACTTAGGTGTGGAACTGAAAATAGGATGCACATTGAAGCACTCACACCTGTATTTCCATCCATCTGATTGTGACCGGATTAGCAGGGATACGCCTCCCCGCTGACATGACAGGCCTCAGATTCATGGAAGCTCTCTAACGAACAGTAATCACAGTGCCGATAATAATTTGCCTCACAAGGACTTGTAATCAGATCAATAGCAACTAGAACGGTTTGTTTTTTCTTGGGAGTCTCCTAAACTGGTCATGATGCAATTAGCCAGAACATGATGACCCACTACTGCCTCACCAAGGCTAGGGAGGGGGCAGCAGGGCAATTACATCTTCATTACTTTGGCTTGAAAATGGATCTGGATTAGAGCACAGTGGAGCCGTGGAGAAGAAATGAGGGGCGGTTGTGTTTTTTTTGTAGCTTTTTTTTTCTACATAATGTCCAATTAGAATAGACGAGAGGAGGGAGAGGTGCAGATCGGAGGCCAATGCTGAATTGGACTATTGAAAAGAGCTTTTGTATGACAAAGCCCTTCACCCATGCCACATATAATTAACTTCATTATGGCTGAGGCCAGCAGCAGGGGGAGTGTGTGCTTTTTCCTTTTGATCTTTATTTTAGCAGAAAATGCTTAGAGTCTTCTATTTCGAGTGACATACAGTAACCTTGGTTATTAAAAGGCTGTGGACGTTCAGAGTCACTGAACAGCTACTGGCAATGATGTGATGTTTACTGGCTGAACAATTAATGTGCCCGTTGACGCCAATGTCACGGTTGCTCGATATGTATTGAAAAATGCACAATGCACCAACCTTTTGTGCTCCTTACGATTTGCTTAGCAGGCTCTGAAAAACAAAACAAAACAAATCAATCAAATCATAATGAATTAGAAACAATGTTTGTTTATATAAGAGTATGAATATTGGAGAGTTGGGTTGGGGGGGGTGGGGGGTGGCCCTGCTCACCCGATCTCCTGCGCTCGGGTCTCCCTGCCACCGGGAAGTCCTCCGCCTGGCAGGACTCGGCTTTCTTCAGCCTCTCGGGGCTGTATCGGTACTTCCCAGCGTCTGAACACAACACAGAGGGAGGAGGAGGAACCTTCAATTCCACCATTAGATACAATACAACCAATTAGAGAAAAAAAACTCCTCCCCCCCCCCACAGATACATCGTTTGGAGAAATTCCAGGTCCCCTTAACAGCATTTAGCATTTTCCACAGAAAACTAATCATTCTACATTTGGAAAGCATATTTTCGGTCGCCGTGGCAACAGATAAAACCAGCTGCTTCCACATCAGAGATCAGTAGATCTGCTCAGAGCACTCACACACGGAATCCATTTCCAGGATGTTTTCTTTGGCCTTAGAGAGAGAGAGAGAGAGGGGGGGGGGGAGAAAGTATATATTTTCTTTGCTTTTCGTTGCAAGGCCATATTTCAACAGTGGGTGAAATTGAACTGTTGTTGAGGCCGTTACCTTCTGTGGAACAATGGCGTTGTGGTTCTCCAGAATGAGCCTCTTGATGTGGTGTGCCCAGAGGCGCTTCTCCTCCATCGACTTGGCCTGAAACCAGCGCTCCCTTTTAGACAGCTCACCGACAACAGCTCTGACATGCACGCATAATGCGTAAACCAGAGACTAACTCGGACGTTTAACTCTGTTACACGAACACAAAAACCACCAGACACTGCCAACGTAAATACATTTCTCTATTAAAGTCACCGCTCTTTAAATATGAAAAGTAACACAAATACTGAAGTTGGTGACCAGCCAGCAAACGTTTTCTTTTGAATTAGTTTGCAAGGTCTACAGAAATGCAGTCCTTCATGATGTTCACAGAGAGAAGAAGAAAGAAAGAAAGAAAGAAAGAAAGAAAGAGAGAGAGAGAGAGCTGAAGACCTGCTGGTGGTGCAGCTGCAGGTGGAGCGGTGCATCACATTACCTGCACAGTGTGGGGCTGCTTGGGATGCTTAAAGTGGATAACACTGAAAATCAGGGGGTCCTTGGCACTGTCGAGCAGCATCAGGGTGGAGCACTGTGGGCACAATGGAGCCACTGATGTGAGGGTGGACAAAGCCCTGGGGGAACCGCAGCCCAGCCCCTCCATGTTTCCCTTCTTTTTGTTTCATGAGATATGTCCGGGAATACATTTGGACGAAGCTTTTTGGTTGATTTTTAGGCACGCATTTCTTTAACCCGGTACAATAGTTACAAAACAACTCGACACCCAACTCAACACACTTCATTATTAAGGACGCATACAAATGCAATTGATGGAATAAAAATATAGAACCAAACACGGTATTCGGTTACAGCGGAATCACAGCAGGCGCGGTCATCCACTCCGCCTACCGAGATGTGTGTCTTGCAGACGTAGTGCTCGCCTCTCTTCTTGGTAATGAGGAGCATCTTCTGGAACAGGAAGAGTGTGCGGCTGTTCTTGGCCCGCTGCACATGAAAGGTCCCCTCCAGCACCAGCTCCCCGTAGGTGGTCAGGTCGGGACCCTTCCAGTTGATCAGAAGTGACTGGATCTCCTGGACACGGTAACATGGAGAGAGGGGGGATAAAGAAAACGCAGTGCGGTGACCCAAGCGCTCACTGCTGCTAGCCGCGTATCGTTAGCACTCGGGGGAAAAAAAGACAGAAAAATATTGGAATAAAATAATGACAGGTGGCTCACGGATCAGCCTTGATTTGCATTTGTTACGGGGAATAATAAAGTGCACGATAAAGTGCATTGATAAATGAATATTTATTTATATGATAAATTAATATTTATCAATGGAGCACTTTTGAACCCATGCTTCAAAATGAATAAATGCATTCAAGCCGCCGCCAGTGAAGTCCCAAATCTTGACGTAATCATCCAGCGGACGCCATACTAGCGGGGAACTCAAGACATGTCAATAACGAACCTGTGAAGGTTCATGGATTGGCCCTTTATCATTTAATTGGTAAATATTGCTAGGTTGTTAGATTTGTCCAACAACCCTTCATAATGCAGCGGATGGAAGTAAAGACGGCGGTGAAGGTCTTATCGTAGACCAAGGGAAAGATTTAATTCATCTGGCTGGAACTGGAAGTACGAGGAGCTGGCACCGGGGGTGAAGAGGCCCGCCAATCAACAGATGTGGAAACCTTTGACTCACAGTGTGGGGGTGATGGGGTGGTAGAGTGAGCAACAACAAGCCTTCAACTTACCTGTATATTCCTAGGTGTGTGTGTGTGTGTGTGTGTGTGTGTGTGTGTGTGTGTGTGCGCACTTTGCATGCGTAGAATAATAATGTGAATATCTACACCACCAATAAGTGTGTGTGCGTGCGTGTCTCTCTAACCTGCAGCCTGACTGCGTGCTCATGCTTCCTCTTCATATCATTGATGTACCAGGCCACCCCAGTCATGGTGTCTATGGCCTCCTGAATGACCTCATAGCCCTCCTCCTTGGGGTCATAGTGCTTGGCGATCTCCTATCGAGGAAGAAGGCATAGGATCAAGCTGAGGGGTCATTGGCATCGGGAAGCTGGCACACAAATTGACCAATATAGGGCAATTGCAAGATGAATGACAGGTTAAGGAAAGGCTACTACATCTAGTGGAGGTCTATGAATGCAGAAGGAAAAAGGGTTCGAGGCGGGGAGACGCGTGTACCTGGAGCAGTAGGTGGTATTTGAGGATCCGCTGGACGGGCTTCAGCAGGTAGGAGCCCAGAGGCAGCGAGCGCTCCAGTGAGGCCTGGCGGTCCCTTAAGAACTTGGCCAGGGTCTTGCTCCTCATGCAGTCTGTGAGGGCCGCCACCGAGCTGGAGGACAATCAATCAATCAATCAATCAATCAATCCAATGATTGATGTCCCAACATAAAACCCACCCTAGGCTCTGATGCGAGTGCAAAAGAGTAAGTGGGTTAAACACAATCCTACTTACTTGGGATAGTTGGTGCAATACTGGGTATAGATTTCAAAGTATTCACTCTGGAAACAGAAGGCAGACAAACAGATCAATAGTGGTCATTTCCTCGCAGACACTGAAGAGACGGTATGTAAATCTCCACGAGAGACAGAGGGGGTGGGGGAGCGATTGACGAGGAGATAGTGAGAAAGAAGGAAATAAATAAACTAAGAATGAAAAGAGGAATGACAGAGAGAACACGAGCCAGTGAGAGGGGAGGAGCGGGAGGAGCGGGAGGGAGGAGCGGGTGAAGGACAGCAAGAGACTCCTCTGCTCACCTTGTTGACAAAACATCTGGCGATGGCCACAGGGTCGTTCTCACACAGGTCCAAGGACTGCAGCAGCTCACTAACACACAGAAAGGAGAGAGACGTCTCAGTAATATCTCATAAGGAGGCCTTTGTGTCTAAATAATATGAAACGTTTGCTGAGAGATAAGGAAGGACACAGAAAGTGCAAAGAAAGAAGGAAGCATTGAAAATCTTATTACATATACACACAACATTATGGAAACCAAAATTGGTTGGCAATTTCGGTGCTTCAATTGGAGTCTAAGCACTCGTACATTTTATTTATAATTGAAGGATAATGTACTTCATTAGTCTGGCCTTCGTTCATCCAAGGTTTAGGCTTGCTTTAGATGCCTGTGGGCCAGACACTGTTGTACAGTACCCGACCGCGGCTTCTGTGGGGTTATACAAGCTCACCCTGTTGCAGAGAGCAGGGAATATCTAAGTCAATTCAGGCAGGAAATGGGGGAGGAACAAGATTTGGATATCAAACTAAACACACACACACACGCACACACACGCACGCACGCACACACACACACGCGAGGCTATCGGACAATGGCTATAGATAAGGCCATAATGAAAATATAATTCATTCATCTGTGCTCCGTTGGTGAGCCATGAATCAATCAGATAGAAGGACAGAGCTCTTGCCGAGGCCAGACGTTGTGGTGCCTTGCAGGGGGGAGAATGAGGTTAACTCAGGAGGATAGTCTATATAGAGTACAGTGGAGCACATGGGAGGAACCAGCACTGCAATGGCACAGCAGCTTTAAGAAAACAGCAGCGGCACAACGCTGAGGAAAACGCCAAACAACAATTGACATTGTCAATATTGGCTAATGCAGCTGGAATGCGTTTGTGTTGACAATATTTAAGGTTGGTACTCGGGTTTCTGTGTACGAGAAACCTCCCCCTTCATGTCAAATATTAACTGATTAACAGTAGATTGACAAATCGCCAGTCAGTGGGTTTGTTTGGACTTTGATTGACAGCAAACAAGCGCAGTGTGTGTGTGTGTGTGTGTGTGTGTGTGTGTGTGTGTGTGTGTGTGTGTGTGTGTGTGTGTGTGTGTGTGTGTTTTGTCCATGTGACCTAAACATACAGAAACTCAGTTACAGCTGTGGTTTCTGTGTCCTACAAGATCAAAACACTTCACCGCATCAGGAATTTGCGTCCACATTACGAGGCAGAGTTAAATGCCGCCTGTGTGTCTGATCCATACCTGTAAACAGGAAGTCAGTCACCTGTTTATTTGCTTATATAGTCTTACAAGCCTACAGACACGAACACATGTTGGAATGGATCAATATTCACCTCCTTCATTCAATAACAACATCTATTTTCTACCACGTGCAAATCTTCCCCTTTAACACCGTTGGTGATAAAAAAATGCATGCAAGTGCCATTTCATTACATCCACTTTAATTGACTGCCTCCATCTCTGGCCACCTATGGAGAGCAGATCAGTGGAATTACGGGTTATTAAAAATTAAAAAAAATAAAGAAAAATAAATTGTCACAAGAGACTCGCATCATTAGCACAGCACCCCCCTCCCCCACCCCCAGCTAGACTCCTGATCATAGCTGGATCCTGGTGGAACGCTTCCGAGACCTGCTTTATGTGTTCATGCAGGCACACTTGGCAGATTGAGATCGTCACCCGACCATATCATGTCCTCTAAAACGATATGGTCTAAAAACAGAACCTTTGCAGCCATTTGCTGGCTCCAAGGCATAACCCTGTTGAAGTTCAGTTTAGCCTCGTTTAGCCTCCAGCCAACAGACTCCACGCTGGGACCCACACATCAGTCTCCTACTAGAAATCCTCACATACTCCATGTTCTCATGCTCTCTGTAGTATTGCATGAGGATACTATCCCGCCTACTTCTACGTTTGTACATCAGAGACGGGTTTTAGAGGGCGGGGTGGCCAAGGGTAGAGTAACGGTGCGTTTCTGCCACTGCCATGCTTAGCTTGACACTCGATAACACAATCTGAATGGCAGGCTAGCTGCTCCACATTTGCAGAGTGAAAGTCAGGGTGACTATGGATCATCTTGGCCCACGCTGGACTCCTACCCGGCTCCCTAGGAACCGGTCATCTATATGTCCTTTAGAGTAACATGATGCTATAGGTCACGGTGTCATCTCAATGATCATCCTAGGGTTTCAATGTGCTCATGTAACATTTTTAAAAATGTCTTTATCTCAGACACAATGCAGCCACATGGGTTGTATTTTATATTATAGTACGTACACACACACACACACACACACACACACACACACACACACACACACACACACACACACACACACACACACACACACACACACACACACACACACACACACACACACACACACACACACACACACACACACACCTGTTGAACTCGTAGATGTCCTCTATGTTTCCAAAGAGTGCACAGACTTGCTCTGGGAGTATGGGAAGGTCTCCTGCATCGATGATCTGAGCCAAATAGTCCTGAAAGAATCAATGTGCACAAAAGAATGCATTAGAAACAGATCACTCTTCGTCACATACCAATGTCTTTCAGTTATTATAGCTCACGTGTCACATGTACAATTTCAAGTTCTGCCCAGTAGAGGGAGCAGTTATACAAAGAAAGAAATGGCTTTCTTGTACTTAGTATTTTCTATTAAATTCAAATCCAAATGTACAACCAAATATACCACATGACATGTTAGTATTGATTATGCCTACAGTATTTAATAACTGGGGGTTTCTAGTGTGATTATTCTTCAACGGCTATCATAAACAGATCGCAATATATATATATATATAAAATATTATATTTCTTTTTTTTTTATTAAAGGGTTTGTTTTAAAGTCCCCACTGACCATGGACTAGTCCCAAGACCCTTTTACCCAGACAACTAATGTCAAGACGGCTCTTCCCCCTCCCTCCGAAGACCAAAATTCCCCCGAAAGTAGATCTGCACAACTCTAAATAGTAGACAGTACACAGATGTGGACGTTTACACCGCCTGCTGTCCAATCACACACTGGTGCGCCCAAGCAAACCACTCAGACTAAGTACAGAGCGGGATGGACGGACAGGAGGAAAACACACAGACAAACAGGGAGTAAACAAACCAGTAAACAGCCATGCACACAAACCCCATGGCCTCATGATGGAGTGCTACAGACATTGTTCTTGAACACGCACACACAACAGATTAAGTAGGGTCATCCCTTCACACTAGAGGACTAAAGCGGGAGTCCAGTGTGAGCATTCCAGTGCAGTGAGGCCAATGCTGACTTGCATTAGACAGGCTGTCTCCTGTAACACACACACACACACACACACACACACACACACACACACACACACACACACACACACACACACACACACACACACACACACACACACACACACACACCACACACACGTGGGGTGCGCGTGTGTGCGTGCACGTGCGCGTGCGTGTGTGCCAGCGAGGGCCTTGTTCAAATTCACGACACGAATGAGAACAATTTCTCAGAAGCTGCTGAATAAATGTGGACTAGATGGATTTCCCAGACTGCAAAAAAAAAAAAAAAAAAAGAGCTGCTCCCCTCGGCATCTGGGGTTGTTTCTTCAGTTGGCGTTTCGATGGAGATGTTTGTGTTGGCTGGGGGGAGTCTGAGGGTCCGGGCCCAGGGCTGGATGCAGCACAGGGAGCTATGGAGCCAGGGAAGCAGAGCAGGCAGTCGGTGCAGCTCTTGTTACCAATATGGAGTTAGCAGTCCTGGGGAAGTGCTGTGAGCGTCTGTCAGGAGTGGGTCGTTACTCTGTCTGGCTGCACACACACGCAGTGAGGCCTTTCCCCCCTCCCTGCTCCACCTCCCCGGGCGCCAGCAGCTCCGTCACTCACAAGCGGACAAGGTGAGGAGAGAGGCGCCTGCTAAGAAACTGAACCACGGTGGCCCCACGCCGGCTTTGTGAGACGGCAGGTAAAAAGAAAAACGGACTTTCCCAAGGAGGGAAGCAAGGCGGGGTGGTTCAATCTGGAAGTTGTTTCATCTCGCCCACAGTAAGTCGTCTGATCAAGTGATCACAGATGGAGAACCATGTCAGACAGTTTGACATCATCTCTGCTGTTGAGATGGAGACGTGAACATTAGGTGTTGGCCGTCTTTCTCCAAATCCTTCAGCCGCGCGGGACCTGCTTCGTGTCTCAGCTTTGAAGTCCAAACACACGAGCAGTTCACGATCCCAGGCTACGGACTGTGGATGTCACGGTGCTGTAAATATTTATATGCAGATAACGTAAACCGTTCCACAAACTTCATTTAGATCATTAGATCTTTTGACATTTATTTTCCGAATTATAGTCCCGGGAGCTCTGCAGAGCTAAAGCTGGTTATTTTTTCAGTGGCCGTGCTGTGGCCAAAATCCAGACAGACAATTGCCAAGACAAAGAGCTGCAGACGTCAAGTCATAACTACATAGATCCACGAGGAGAAGACCGATTTAAAACACAGATGCACAATACAAATATACCCTGGAATATATAAAGTAGTTGACCTCAGTTCATGCCATATAGAATTTCATAGAATGTAGTGTTGGGTTGCATTCCCTGTATGTACAGTATGTGAAGCATCTGTTTTGTGTGCTACAGTTGGTGTGAGCAGCATGGCTCCCCACTCACCTCCACGATGCTGCGGAGGTCGCGGACATACATGCCCTCGGTCTCGATAATCTCCATGACGACGCGGTCCACGTAGGACAGCTTGGGGTTGGGCGCCATGGCGTCTGCGGCGACGGGCGAGGATTGGCCGTGGGGTGTTCCTCCGCCACCGCCTTTCCTCCTGCCGGACGTCCCGGTCCCGGCGTGGAAATTGTTCCTCTGGGAGCCCAAAACCACAGGCTCCTGCTGCTCACCCCACTGGCCCCTAGGGGCCCCCGGGGACGGGCTCTGTTGCCTTCCCTGCACGCCGCTGCCCTGGCTGGGGCTCAGCTCGAGGTCCACGTCCTCCTCGCTGGGGATGGGTGGAGTGGTGGAGGCAAGAGGCAGAAGTGCCGCCGTGCTCCCGAAGAGGCTGTGGCCGTCGCGGGACGAGTCCGACGACAGGGTGGACACCAGGCTCACTGGCCTCCTGCCGGGCCCCTCCAGAGGCTCCCCACATAGGCGAGAGTAACAGTCTGGGCCTGCGTCCACGCAGGTCTGGTCATGTTCACTGGCGGAGAGAGGCGAGCGCAGCTGAGCACATTCTGGGGAAGAAAAACAAACAAACAAGAGAAATTGTTACTTTCAAAGGGATTACAGTTCAAGAGGTTCAGGATGTTTACATATTACATATATTCCGCCTCGAATAAGATGGAAATCAACATTAAATAAATGCTATTAGAAAAGCAGCATTGTGTAGCTTTTGCACATCCATCTCGCTGCAGTGATGCACATTTCATATTATAAACGCCATTCAGCAACAAGGTGCAATCTGGTGCACTTGTCCCGGGGTGACCTCGGGAGTAATTTGCCTTCACATACAGTGGAGCGAACGCTCTCCATGAGCCGGACCACTCCCCATGCCCAGGTCCTGAGGTTAGAAAGGGAGGCACCGTGGCAGGTCTGGAGCCCTGTAGTTTCGGAGTGCATCCAGGCAGACTAATGAATGGCGATTTACTGTAAAAGGGTCTCGCTCTCAAATCATTACTGACACGGCCCTAATTACCACACTGCATACTTCTGCATTTCCTCTTTTCTCCCCCTGAATGGTGCACCCTTCACCTTGGACAAACACAGTGAGGGGGAGAGCGGGGGTGGGTTTGGGACAAGGGGCTTTGTTTATATGTCTTTTTTTTTATTGGGCCATGTCTGAAATCAAGTGAAACTTAATCCATATTCAATTTCAAATTCTTTCTTTGCCAGATGGAGAATTTCCCTCGCAAACCTTTCTGTCCAAATATATGAAGTCACTGCGGTACGGGACCGGCGCTCTCAGCGGCCGCTGTGCCGTGAGCTCCGTTTCCTTAAATATCCGCAGGGCCAAAGGGGTCAAAGCCATTTTGCAGAGTCTAAAGAATAGGAGGCTTGTCGTTTCAATTTGACTGCAGGCTAATAAGCGCGACCCTCTGAAAAGGGGCCGGCCATTATTGAGTAACAAAAGCTTGGCAAGAGCAGTAGGTCAGTAAGCAAGTCAACTGTCATCGCTCTATATAGGCTGGGTGCAGTCTAGATGACGGACCCTGGGATGCTACAGAAGGACCCTGTGACAGCCAGTGGACTACAGCGAGACAAAGCTCTTGGGGTAATAGCACAGGCTTGTGGTTCTGGAAACCTCCTGCAAAGTCTACTCCTGTTCAGGATTTTACAAATGATTTGCGTGGAATCTGGAAGCGGTTGCTGTAAATTGTGCTACAAAATGTAATTGTTCATTTTGTGTCTTTTCCACACACGACTTTGTTTTAGGAGAGCGAATACAGCTGTTGGCAAAATACGCGTTCCTTATATTGCCTTTGACTCAGGAGAATGCTAAATCACTGGAAAATAAAGGGGTCTGAGCACGCCAGGCTTTACTATGGTGAATCAAACGAACATGCACACACAGACACACACTTTCCATGAGTCAGTACTGGGCTAATGCCTCAGATCCTGGTTCACGCTGCTCTGCTTGGCCCGGGATCCTCCACAACAAGCAGTCTCTCTCTCTCTCTCCCTCTGTCAGTTCCCATGCTCGCCTGACCGACCACTAGAGCGAGAAACACCATAAATGACTGGTGTTTGATGCCAGAGAGAGAGAGAGAGAGAGAGAGAGAGAGAGAGAGAGAGAGAGAGAGAGAGAGAGAGAGAGAGAGAGAGAGAGAGAGAGAGAGAGAGAACACTCAGTGAGTTACCACGAGGCCGCTCCCTTGCTCTGCTGCCTCAGCCTTTACTTTTGGTTTGGAGTAGTACAAAGCCAGGCGTCCGACACTCCCTTCCTCTCTCCCCCTCTCCATGCCTCCCGTCTGAAAGAAAAGTGGTGTGCTGGAGATGGAGCCAAGTCAACAGGGGCCAGAGAGAGCCGGGGGAGGCTGCCTGTCACGGCTCTTTTTGTTCTTCTTCGCTAAGTCACAAACAACCACCGCGCTGATCCAGCTTCCTAAACTGCACGGTGATGCTGCATTTACAGACATGTTGCAATAATTTCAGTTGATAATGCAATGGAGATCTTTTATTAGTGTGAATGGATGAATTAGGAGGCATTCGTTGAGTGGCCACGGCGGTTAGAAAGGCTTGATTGCGCAGCCCTGGCGCTGATATCCAAGTTAAGCTTCCTACCCACTAGGCGACTTTTAAAAGTCCTTGCCGACTTAAGGCAGTACACGCTACACGACTGGTCTTGACGATCAGTCATGCCTTGCCGTCGGGTCGGCGGTCCACACTAGGCGACTGGGAACATGCGGGGGTACACACATGAAGACCCTACTGTCCCATTATCCGCGCCTTCTCTGAAAACTTGCCAAATCCCGCGGGAACACGGCAACTCACATAGACAGGAAACAGAAGACAGCGACTACGACTAAGTTTGTGGAACTTGTAGAAATTGTAGAAAGTGTAGCAGTTGTTGTAAACAGTGAACGCACCCCCAGTTGATTAGGAGCCTTTAATGAAAGCTGCCGGTATTCAGAATAACAAACCGTGTGAGCAATTATTCTATTCTAAGACGCTGCCTTGCCTTATCCGCCCTCCCCCTTAGTGCTTCAAGCATGGCACTTGACTATACACTACAGGTCCCGTCGATCACCCACTTCACAGTACATGGACCTCACAGACACATCATTGTCCCTGGCTGATACCACAAAACACAGGCTTATAAAACACCACGGCCACCACCAGAGATCCACTGAGTGGCCTTGTTGGAACCGCACGTGGAGGAATGTAAATAAGCAGGTGAACAAATGAGATGCAGATGAACTGGCCGCTGGACAAGACCTTGGTGACGCAGGGCCAAGGGCTGGCTCCGCTTCTGGGACGCGGTGTGTGTGTGATGCTAGCCACAGCTTCCTGAAGGGAAGGACTTTTGAGGAAGTAAAATCTACCTGATTGTTGGTAAGAGACTCATAAAGACTCATTGAGCCTTCCCATTAATGTCCAACCAGTGTGACTCTTTTTTTGTTGTTGCCAGTACTTCGCCCTTTTGACTCAACAACTTGTCGGTGGTTTCCTGTCACTCTGGAAGAAGGAAGTGCACTGCACACCATAGCCTTTCAAGTTTGTGGAATGAATCTGGAAAGAGCTGAATGAATTGATCATGTGACCTCCATCTGTACCCATATGTCATCGCAGGTTGCAATATTATCAATATATTGTTTCCTGGGGGAAAATTTCACTCTTGCATTTAAAATAACAACAGCAATTGTTTACAACCTGATGTCAACAGTTCCTTAGCAACAACTAAAACCGGAAACTACTGTAATCTACAACGACAAGAAGATAACACGTATATGAGAGGAGCAGTGACAGGAAGGGGAACAGCTGATGCACACACTGCAGAAGTGAGACCTCCGACTTGATAGAGACATGTGCAGGCAAGCACCTGAAGAAAGCATTAGCGTCAGACATGGTAGCAGACTAAGAAATATTACACATGTCAAAAGAGCACATGCAAGTTATACACACAGAATACTATATATTCTATATATATATATATATTAGACAAATCTAAACTGGTAGCAGTTTCATGCTCAGCTGGATTTTTCAGTTTAATAGAATTGCTTGAGGTTTGAAGACAATCGGTCTCACGGTATGATTCAATAATTAATAATTATCCAATATATTGACCGGTGGGACCGTTTCCCCATGGTTAATTATCTCAACTAACGAAAAAAAACAATCAGCAGTTTTAATCCTCAATGTATTTAATTGTTAACTCACCAGTGTAACCATTAACCATGTGCAAACTAGTAAGTATAGTATTTGAACTTGCTAGATTTCAGGGATAAATCCTACGGTTAACCATACAGACCACCAGCAAAGCTCCAGCAAAGTCTGTCATTAGTCTGCTAGCCCAGGCCTTAAGAGTAGCATGATTATTCAATATGTTTATACTAGCAGACATGCCTGACGGGATAATGTTGCTTACGTATGAACACTGGCAGTTGTTACTGAACACCACATGGGGGGAAAGAAATGGTTGGCATTCCACAGAACTGAATTCTTTAAATTCCTGTTAAACCCTGGTTAACATTTTCAGACAAACGCGTGTTGACGCCACATGCATGATGGCTTCACCGCCTTTTGTCGCTTGCTAAAATCCACAACTCTTCAAAGGAGATGCATCAACCTGAACTCTTGCTGGGTGTGAGTACAACGCAAATGTACACGTTTACAAGACACACTGTTTCAAAGCAGATTTTGTGATGAATAACCGTTGATTCCGTGGTAGTCAATTGCTCCATCTCAGGTAATAAGACGCAGCCGTGATTCAACACCTGTTCCACGCAGACAAGGAGAAGGAGTAACAACCGAGGGGCTTGGTGACTAATGAGTCTAGAACCAATGTCATGTCTACCGCCGTCCGCATCACGCTCCGCTTATCTTAAGCGGACAATGGAGACAATTCATAAACTGGCCCCCAGTGACATCATGGTTATGAGCCTGACAGGCGTGGCCTAATAAGGTAGCGTGTGAGGGTTCTGGAGGTTGAATAGTCTGCCACTTGCATATTAGTTACATGCTACCATAGCGCTTCGGAATAGAAACTGACGGTGACCTTGATCCGCGAAGGTGCCCGCAGCGTGAGAGAGACCACAAAGGCTTCCATTGAGAGATCAGCATCAATACCACGAGTTCCCACTGAGAAACCCCCGACCTTTAAGATACAGGCTACCTTTCTGAGCCGCTTCTTTTAATTAACACTTGAACCGTGATGTCCTCAGAATGTACGCAGCGACATGTAGTCCAGGTTTCGCTGTTAGTGACCAAGTGTGTCAAAAAAAACAAGACAACGTTTCTTGATGTTATTAAAGTCACTTAAATATCCAACATGTTTGATCGGGATTGTTGCATTTTTGTATACAGGGGTACTAATATACTATTTTAGTACCCCATCTGATACTACTGGTACTAGTATAGATGCATTCATAATGTCATTATTAAGGACATCCTGTTACCGGTCTAAAACCAAACTCAGGTCATCTGGTCAGTGCCAAACATACAGCCAGTGTTTTCAGAACCTTGTAGCGTGATGTTCTCTGGATTACAACAGATATGAATCACTTCCTGTGAGAAATTATTTCTTTGTTGAGGCAAATATAGCAGAACACGGGGAGCCGGGACATGCAGTGCTGAATTGACTATCGATTGCAACACACTGTGATGTTGCAACCTGCATTTCTTTTTTCTTATTGACCCTTGAGCATATTAATCTGCAGTGATATCAGTGTTCAAGTATTACTACTAAGTATTAATCATGGAAAAAACTGTGTAATCGTATATCGACGGCTCAGACAGAACAACAAAATTGAAACAGGATGAAAACAAGAGCTATATATATATGTAGTAGGCCTACATTGCATGACATCATACTTTCCTAACTTAGGTAATGTATGAGACCACAGCTCGACACAAACAAGGTAATAACAACTTCAGTTGAAAGATGACTGGTTTGAAAATTGCCACACACACACACACACACACACACACACACACACACACACACACACACACACACACACACACACACACACACACACACACACACCATCAAGGTGTCCCTTTAATACACAATCAAATCAGAGCATCGCTGATTACATGTAGAAACTAAAGTCCTGCCTTATCACAGAATATAACTGAATTTACCTTTTACCGTTCCACGTATCGACTCTCGCAAAGTCTGAGTAGTTCTGCTGGCCGGTGTAGAACACGTATTGTCCGTCGTTAGTAGCATTGGCCTGTGGGAATAACATTGTACACTTTAAAACTGGTTTAATCATTTACTGAAAAAAAAGATCTAATATATATAACATATATAATAATGTATATAACCTTTGTGATTGTTTTTGTTATTACTGACTACCCCTAGATGATTCACATGGATACAGTTCCTGATCAAACCTTGTAGAAGAGACCGAACATATCGTCCAGCTCCGGTCTGATGGTCTTGATGGCTCGGAGGAAGCCGTCCTCGTACCCCCACAGCAGCTCGCCCACGCTGCGGGTGGTGAACATGCCCTCCCCGCTGGACGCCATGTAGGCGGAGATCAGGTTGGCGATGATCTTTATAGCCTTGAACCTCCGCATCACCGTCTGTTTGGTAGGAGGAAGAAGAGGGAAGAGCAATGGAAGATGAAGATGTACGGTTACTGTTCTTCTAGACGCATAAAATAAAAAAGGCAACTGTAAATCCAAGCTGTTATAACCATCAATATACATAGATATATATATATAGATACATATATATAGACATATATACTGTAGATAGATATATAGATACATATATATAGATAGATATATAGATACATATATATAGATATAGATACATATATATATAGATATAGATACATATAGATAGATATAGATACATATATATAGATACATATATAGATACATATATAGATAGATAGATAAATATACACAGGTGTGGTAATGCTGGTTCATGGTTGTCCTGGCGTACCACGGCGGGGATGTTCACCGTCCGGATGCGGTCGCTCTCGGGGCCGGCGGACAT
>OOFB01037055.1:65017-87517 GCA_900323305.1 Trachyrincus murrayi
CCCCCCTCCTTCTTCACCCCCCCCCCCCCCCCCCCCCCACAGTCTTTAGGACTGAGCTCTTTTTTGGGAAGGGGGGGGGGGGGTGGGGGTGGTGTTGGTGGAGGAGTAACTCCTCCCAACCTGGCAACAGTGAATGGCTGCCCCTTAGGAGGGCAGGACACATATTAAAAAAGGTACCTCAAAAGGACGAGGCCCCAGGCCCTTACAAAACCATTACCAAACAGCGAGATCCACAGGCCCAGTGAGTATACGCTGGCACAGAGCGTGGCTTGGTTTTACTCAAATCTTGACATGGAGTAGAGAGTGGTTCACCATCAATTTATATGCCTTAAAAATATATATATATATATTGATATACAAAATAAATGTTGCCCATCCCTCGGAGCTTACAAGGACTCTTTCCATGCCCTGTTAATAATTAGCCTGAAGGTTGGTAAATAAGGCCCATTGGACAAGCAGTGCTGAGTATAAACACAACCCCAACCTGCATTCCATACTGACAGCCAGGGTCAAAGCCTGGGGGGGGAAACGTCAGGGGAACTCTACTGTCCCAAGGGTGAAGCGCTTGTGTGCGTGGCAGTGTCTACTAATGCAAAGCGCCAGGTTACACTGTGCTCACGGACAACACTGGACAACACACATTTTACGAAAAAGGTATTTAAATGAATGTGCAGGGTTTATTTACAATGAGCGTAGAACATTTTCTTATTAACTGACGTGAAAAAGTGACAAAACGGCTTATCTGAGGAAAAAGCTTAATCTTGTCACGATATCCTTTCATCCAGCCACCGTTTCACTGTGAAAACATCAATCGAAGGACAAGGATTTTTTTCCACAGAGGCGGGTCTTACAAGCTATCAAAAAGATACAACTGCACAAAGGGTTCAGATGTAATCCGGTAAACCTCTTCAGTTTCACTGCCCTGCCTCTTTAAAAGGAGCCAGCAGTGCACGTTGACCTCCGTGCATTGGCATGTGATGATCCACTCAGGAAGAGCTTCAACTCAGCAGCCCCTCATCCTCCTCTCCCAACACCAGACCCCTGCAGACACACACAGTGAACCCAGTCCCTATACCAAAACGCCCATTCCCTCTGGACAACCCGCACAACACTTTACATTGATGCCACTTGCAAATAAGATGTAGAATAACATAATAACATTTCTTGCTGGCTTCCAGATGTTGCTAGTCATTGGAAGGAAGAAGCTTGACACACAAGTGGAACATGTGCCGCCTCTTTTCCAGGCTGATGTCTGAGATCTGGTTTGAACTCTTCTGTAATTCCTGGCACCAACACCGCATGCACCCTGTTGTGTTTTAATCCAAACCAGTGAAAACACATGGGTTTGACAGCTAAATCTCTTCGTAGTATTCAATGGTTTCAAAACATGTCTGTCTGTCTGTCTCTCTCTCTACACACACACACACACACACACACACACACACACACACACACACACACACACTAAATGGAGGTGCGACTCCATGGTAAACTTTACCACCAGGCCGACAGTCCACAACCAGGCTCCCGTCCTGTTAGCACCTCCCTGTTGGGCGGGCCCCGGGGGTCACAGATGTGGGAGCAGTGTCCTCCTTATGCAGTGGGTTGGTCTTCAGTGTGTGCTGTTCATCAGTTGACCTGATCAAACGTTTCTTTGGGCCTCCTCATCCCTGATGTACATCCCTGATACCCTGTATGTACTCCAAAGCTAAACCATTACGGTTGACTTTATAACAATAGTGGAAATATAGTATTGTTAAAGAAACAGTCATCTTCTTTATGGTTGTCCCGGTATGTGGCATTACTGTGGGAAAGCTCTGCTTTACTGTGGCATTGTGCATAGTGTCTCCAGGAGAGCACTATGCAAATATACCTGAAGAAAGTTAAGCCATTGTTCAGCATTATGCAAGAAACCGATAAAGGTTTATGGATTCAAATGAGATACTGAGAGGCCTTTTAAAACGGAATAGCCCAAACAGAGGGCCTGTAACTAATGCGGTTAATCCACTGGAAGAGTTCTATAGGAGGAATGCCATTGTTTTGGAGGCAGTAAAATCATTTACATTGAATATATGGGTTTGTGGTGGGAGTGATGGAGTCAGGGCATAACAATGTGGTGAAATTCAGTGGGAGCCACCGCATCACAACAGTGGGGTCTTAATAAATAGAAATATCTACCTTAACGTGGGAAATAACGGGAATCCCCAGCGGTGGAGCAGAAAAAACAGCATCAGCTGCAGGTTTCTGGCCATGACGGTAATTTACAGCGGCAGAGATAACCTCGCAGAACGGGAGCTGCTTGGGAATCCGGCAGTAATTGATGCCCCAGGCGGTTAACCAGTAATAGAGTTCCAGTCTAGAGGGCTCCGAGAGAGCGGACACTGCGAGGTTCACCCATCCCTGCCGTGGTTCATCTGCGTCCACAGCCCTGTGCCCAGTGGTCTGGAAAAGCTGGAGTGATTGGATATGATCCACCACCACCACCGCGACCCCTAGGACCCCTTTCTAAAATGTGTAGGTTCTGCAGACACAGCTACATTCCAGCACCAAGGTTGAGTGGGTCAGTGGGAAGAAGCCTCGTCTTTGGAGGGAGCTGCTGTCGTGTGTTGACGTCCCGGGCATGTGATGCGACTGGTGCTTTAGACGAACAGAGCAGCTGTGCAATGGCTTTTTACTTGATAGGATGGTGGACCGTCTTGAGTTTCAACACCTGGTTGCAGGGATCATAAAACTGAGGAATTGGTTTTATTTGAATTTGTTCCGTTTGGGAATTTTCAAAGGCTATTGAGCAAAAAAACTAAAAACTTTTGGCAGGAAAACTAACTTACAGTTCAGAGTCAAAATCTATTTTCTTTTTGTATTCAATAAAAAAATAAATAAATAAATAAATAAATAAATAAATAAATAAATAAAAGGAATGGTCACTTATTGCAGAGAGCCAAAATATGCCCCCGCTCATCAATGCAAACATAACATTGAGTTAACACATCTTCATTTCTCATTTCTGACAGAGGTCAGTCACTTCAGAACGGCGTCTGGTGTTTCTGGTGACCTGCACCTTGATCCTCTCCACAGACTCCTTATTGTTTGACGTGAAGCCGAGTGCAGGCTTTCCTTGAGGCGTGTGCCTCCTAAGCCCATCATCTAATCATCACCTCACACACGGCATTCCCAGCTGCTCTGGACCTCATCCACTATCCTCAGACAACAAGTTAAATAGACAAACACCGCCGGCCCAGCACAGCCATGCGTTTGTCTCGAGAGTTTAACCATTATCGATTTAAATAAACTGTTTTGCGTGCATGCAGTTGGAGCTGAACCCCCTCTTGAAGAAATCAAAATCAAGACACAAATCTTAAGAGGTGGCACAATCCCGCCCCGCCCCCCCCCCCCGCCCTCATCCCCACCTCCCTGGCTACAAGCTCTCTTGGCAACAGCCAACGTAAAAAAGGCACGGAGGAAGAGAGGGAGGGGAGGAAAAGAAACCATTGACATATTGCTATTCTTTGGCCCAGAGAGGAAGCCCAGGGCCAAATGTTCAGTAGAGAGGAGGGAAGGCTCTGGCAGTATGGGAAGGGGTTGGGTGAGCGGCAGCGCTGCAGACAGACAAACACAAAGAGGCCCTCTGTCGATGCCATCGCCAACTCTGCCGCGGAACATAATGAACTGCGGAATAATAATATATTTGAGTTACTGCCACGCTCCCCGCTCTCTTGCTCCCTAGGGGGGGTCAACGCCACTGGCCAGGGTTAGAATCAGTGTTGTTGGGGAGTCCAACACACACTAGTTTGATGTGGGTATTCAGAGGGTTCAGCTCAGTAAAAAAATAAATGAAAAAAGGGAAAAGAAAGGGGGGGGGGGGGGGCGGCCTGGCAACCATAAGCACACAAAGAACCTCTCAAACAGCCCAGACCGTAGGATGGGAATTCACTGCTCTGGCTCTGCTTTGCTTCTGAAAAACCTCTGGATTTCCCCTTTTTCCATAATTTATCCAACCATTTTCCACTTAAACCCACTTTTTCTACACTTCAGCATTGCAGTGTTGAATGTATGGCCTTTTTTGTGCTGTATTATTAACTCAGATTATTAGGTACAGACTGATAAAAAAAAGGGAACTACATTGCAAGATCTGTTGTTTGTTTGATGGGGCAGATGTGACGGCACACACACACTGTACACACAAATATCATCTCTGAAAAATGTGGCATTTCTCTTACCTTCCCCCATTGGGTCCTGGTTGGGAGCACTATGACACCCCTCTGGCATGGCACTCAGGCCTCTGTAGCTAAAGAATGAAAATAAACACAAACGGTCAGACAGACCCTGCCGCTATGTTGCAGTGCATACACCAACACAGTACAGTTGACCTTTCATTGTCTTGATGGCTTATCAGACTAGAACAAAAACTCTTAAGACTTAGTTTTCTTAAGTTATTTTCAGTGCTGTTAAAACATTGGTTCTCTGGGAGTATTTTGAAATAGCAAAAGCAGGGCTGATAAGCCAATGTTTTTTTTCCTAAATTTGATTGTCGGAGTGAGCCAAACTTGAGACAGCAGAAAGGGGAAATTCTTCCCATTCCACTGCTTGTTGTACTGTGCACGCTCGTGCCAGCTATTCACCGACGTAAAGGGCAATATGGACAGGACATTGTGGAATAAGGTCTGAGGAAATCAGCTAGGGAAGGGCAGGAAGAGACTAAACACAACTCGCTGAAGGACCGTCGGTCATTGTATTTGAGATGCGTTCACCAGTTGCGAGGGGATAAGTCAGAGAATTCCAATGCCACTGATGTGATGAAAATTATAAAGACTGATAATAATAATAATTAGATCATCAATTCGATTTATTAAATCATCAATCAATGCAATATCACAAGAAACAATTGTAGAGAAGCAAAGCGTAGCAAAGTGATTAACAGAAAACAAAATACAAAGCATGTTTGGGCTGTATCCAAAGTCTTGTAATAATGTTATTTACTTTTTCACCTTGTTAGCTCATTTCCACAGTCATCATTCACTTACACAACAGGAAATGAAAACCGTTTTCATCCAAATCTAATAAAACACACTTTTTTCCTTATTCTCTATGCTGTCCACACTAGCCGGCATAACATTTCAACTAATAACAACATGTTCTGCTACCACTCCTGCTAAGCAATGTACTAACACACAGATGATTATTCATGTGTGCATGTAATGGAGTCCACCACAAATGTCTCCCTTGGGGACCAGAAAGTACATTTGATTTGATTAGCATGTTTTGCCATTTTTTGCATGATCCAATGAAATCTTGAAAGCTCCCATTGCCATGCTATGCTAATTTGCCAACCTCTCTGCCTATCTTGGAAATGCATCATATTACAGAAGTCCGATATGCTCTTCACATAGTCTTCATGAATGAATTTGAACGTTCACCCCAGGTGGCCTGCATTCCCGTTTACCCCTCGTGCCAAGCGGCTTTGTTCTTAATGATGAGGTGGGTCACCTCAAAGATCACCACCAGAGTGCTGCCTGCCTCACATAATGGCAACTCCCTAGACTCCCTTACAGTAAATTAGCACGCAAGACCGTGCCTGAGAATTTGCCTCCTGTGATTCCTGGCGAGCCTCGGAGCCTTTCAAACATCACATGCTTGGGCCAGCCGGATCAGAGGAGCGGGAATTCTTCAGGGATTAGGATGGTCATTGTTCCCCCGGGGCATTCGCTGTCCGCTGTCCCAGGCCGCCAGCTAGGCCAAGCCATGCCAGTCGCAAATGCTTGTCAATTAAGACACGCAGGAACGCTGGCTGTGAAAACACGGGTATGGACGAGCGTGCACATTAAGATGACTACTGCAGCCGAGTGCAAATTGCCCGTGGCTGCAAGGCCTTCCGCAAGGGCATCGATGTAATCCACTGCTTGCTTTGCATGTGATATCTTAGCATCCTTAAGAGTAAAAAGGAAAGTACGTGGATTCGGCATGCTTTTCGGATTAGCTTATGAAACGCTGCTAGCAATAGTAGTATCAATGTTTGAAAAATGAAGCTTCTTCAAGTCCCTGTTAGACCATTGTGATGCAATCGAGTTTCAAGTGTCGGGGTGGCCTGTGTAAGCCGTGTGAAGTGTTCATGCTCAAGGGCCGTGGTCCGACTGGCCAGTGAACTAATAAAATCCTCTGCCAAATTCCAGAGACTATGAAACCTGCTTAATAACCACAACAGAACTCTGCTAATCCATTGCTGGTCATGGACTAGATTGGCTAGACTAGGGCCTCTAAAAAGAAAGAAATAGAAGTAGAAATAGCTACAAATTCAGGGCTTAGAAATGCTTTAGCCATGCACAACAATAGACATAATTCTTAGAATGCAACGTGTGATTTATTTTTATATACTAAAAGAAACCATACAGTAGTCAAATATCTAAATTCAACCATCAGACAAATTATTGTTCATTTTCTACAATTTGCTGTGCTATGGTTTTTCCAAAGCCTTGCGGTTTTTTTTTTTACGAGTGAACCGTGGCTACATTCAAACCCTAAAGAAAACACCACATACAGGCTAACATTCATGGCAAAATGGCCACCTGTGCTTGAGCCAGAGGCTATTCCACACAAATGGAGAGCATTTGGTTCCCACAGCTGATGACTACGTTAGCCGCAACATGAACCTCCCCGTATGAGAATCTGAAGCTCACGCACTCGCCCGCCCTGATAGAAGACAGATGTTACAAGAACCAATCACATGGCTGTTAAGATACAAGTAGTCTGCAACGCATCACTTCGTCTGTTTTCGTATCAGATTGGCTGATAAACTTCCTTGTTCTCTAATCACTTGGCTTTGGAATAATCCAGACGGCAAGAGTATGTATTCCAACAGATATCTTTGGCTTAAAAACACAAGCACAAACAACGAGAAGATGGAGTGGAACAGATGTTGGGAGAGATAATGAAGTCACACATTCACATTGAGTCATGACTAAAGAGTGCCACTCCTGCGTAAAATACACATGTCGCAAAACAATCACCCTATATACACATACCATGGGACCCTGCTGTATTGTTATGTTTTAATGTCATTTTGGGAATGATTAGCCTACAATTTGAGTTAACTTTAAATTATTAGCCACTGACTTGCTGGGAAGATTATGAGAAGGATGCTGCACAGACATTACATTAAACTTCTCCTTTTCATTTTAACAACCTACTTCCTCTGTCTCCCCAAGAAGTGTTATAGAAGACAAGACGGACACAGGAAGTAGTTGGGCAATTCATGTTACCCACAAAAAAACGTAACTTAAAAAGCACCATTCTGATCCATTTGGGTTCAAACCCTGGCATTGCAATGTTCAGGTCTGGGGACATTTTCATATACAACATTTGCTTTACATTACATTTACATTGTTGCTTTAAAAATCCTACCATTAAGCTACCATTAAAAAAAAGTGTTATAAACTGGATCCAACCATGGTGCGTATCACATGATTATAATCCTGAGTACACAATTGGATAATGCCAGGGAACTTAACTGACATTTCAATTGTCAGTTAAGCTATAATTAATGCCATGAACCAATGTTTGCTTTTTAGAAATGAACCACTAAAGAGTAGCTGAAAACACCTCTGTCTCACTTGTGTCCCTCTGTCTCTCTCTCAAATGGAGAAAAACTCCATCACCTTTCCTTGCCCCGGCGCCAAGCTGCCCTGACAGTGCCCAACATGTGGACCTATGACATAATACCCCTGGGAAGGTCTTCGGCCAGACAGGGCAGAGCCACATATCATCCATGACACCCTCAGCAAGGGGCATTTACATCCAAAACGGGGAATACTAATACAAAATAATAATAAAGCCAACCTGAGATGGCAGGCAAAGGGGACCGGGCCCCTATTGGCTGACTGCAACAGAGGGAGAGAGCATGTATTATTTCAGCATCAGTGCCATGTTTATTTTGCTTGACCTCTCCCTTACCCTCTTAGCCTTGTCTACCCCGGTGGAAATATGCAGTGACAAACAGCCTTTCTCTGGGTGCCCTCTTTCCCACATTACTCCTGCCGTTTGTCCCTGACATGGGACCTTAAGAGACTAACGACTCTTCATTCACCCCGGCAGACAATAAACCTGCCCGTCCCCCTCTTTACTCAGAAAATTAAATGCACTACTCCTAGAACACGATAGTCCATACCACAAGGTCTTCCCTTTTTCAACACACACACACACACACACACACACACACACACACACACACAGACAAGGTTTGAATTCCAAGTCAGCATGCATTAGGACTAGTACTCACTAGTACACTAACATTGTGGACAGATGGGTCGATCAGCTCTAATGCACAGCCCTGGAGCAGACCGATGAACACCAACGTATACTAACCACATATAGCGCATGCACAGCCCCGTGAAAATAGCCCTAATGACAGAATAATTATTCCCTGCTGTGGTCAAGGAAATGCATAGCAATTTTAACTTCTTGACAAATGATCCATGACCACAAACTAAAAAAGAATAGGGTATGGAAGCGCATACCTGGCAAGAAGAGATGGCAAAGACCATTTTAAATGGCAAATAACAAGTGCAGACTTCAGGTTTTTTAGAAATAAGCGATCCTCCATGGTGCTCTACAGTGCTGAGAGTGGGAAGGAGAGTGCTGTTGGCTAAAATTAGAGACCAGGCATTTAGATCAAATTGGCGCGGACCTATTTAAAGACGCATTACAACCAGGAAGGAGAGCAGTCTCTTAAGGTACAGCTTGGGGCTTGTCAACAATTAACAACGGTAAAAAAAACACTCCACTGCTTTGAGCTCCCCAGGGTTCCTGGTGTGCTAAATCACTTACACACTTCACTCTTAAGCAAAGGCAGCGTGCCTGAGTCCTGTTTACCTTGTCAGTTGACCTCCAACTCTGCCAGTGTAACCCTAGCTGTGACTTGCAAAATATAGATATTGTGCAAGCATAATATCTATGGCTATGCTACATCAAACTTATTTATGTTCAACTACCAACATGACAAGGGAGGTTGCTCGCAAAACTAACTATTAAACCATTAAATTAACCAATGTTTTGTGTAAATACTGACCTCAAATGTGTTTATTGCCACTAATGTGAGGGTGTTTTCCCCTATTCTCAAAGTGTTAAAAGTCACTCTGGCACTCTGGCACTCCAACAGTGTAATTTCCTACGGAAAAGGTGGGAGCCACCGGGCCATGTGTTGCATACCAAAGACTATTGAGGGAGGAAGCAGGGCCGTGTTGCCAGTCCCCTTCTCCCTCCGGAGCCTGGATGCACATCGTGGGGCTTCCCTTTCAGACCACCAGCGAGAGAGTTCCATTCATTCCTTTGATAGAACATCTATCTGAGCTGAATCCAAGGGTCGAGGGAGGTCAAGGAACCAATTGACGGGACTTAAGGTGTGGCTGATTGATTTTGCGACACTTCTGCTTAACAGCTGGTGAAGATATAAATTGGCCTCCGAACAACAGGCCTTTAGGGGCGTACTTTGTCCTACTAGAATGCTTATTAGAATGAAAGAAGAAAAAGGAAAAAAAACATTTGGGGCTGCTTTAGTCAAGCATGGCTGGATTTGTTGGGGGGGGGGGAAGAGATTGGAATTGCAAGTACAAAAGAAATGGCAATGTGTCACTCAGAGTTGAGCCAAAATATCCATCCCACAAGGAGTTTTGGTCTGGCATACGTGGTCAATACAAATATAATTCCGCAACAAAAAGTCTACAGCTGATCAAAGTTCACTGAACACTAAGTGTGTTCTCTGGCAGAGCAAACATCACTTATCAGACTGAAACTCCTACACCCGTCAGAGGTCCAAGTGAAGCTACTCTCTGGTTCTACATGGCTTCGTTAAAGACAGTGACAGCGACGGGGTGTTTAAGACTCTTATAGTGTAGTGGTTTGTAAGACAGTTAGTGGTGTTGTGTATTGATCAATAGACGGTATATGAGACATGTTGTGTCAATAGTCTATGTTCAAAATCAAAAACACGCAATTCACAAACGCGATCATAATGATAAACAATGTGTGAAATAGTGGCATACAGGCCTGCGCCAAGTTAAGAATCACAGTATGCCAATTCAACCGAGGTATCAGTCAACAGCAGTGACATTATTATTATTATTATTATTATTATTATTATTATTATTATTATGGTCCGTTACTGGATCACAGCGACCAAAGTTGGCTACTTTAAAAAGGGGTCGTGTTGTGATTTCCGTCAATCTAATTAATGCACATTCACATAGGCTACACATCCCATTACACACACGTGTTAACCTGTGTTCAACAGTTACACTCACAGAGTCAGAGTTGAAACTTACTGACGCATGTTTGTTACAACTACAGCACGAAAAGTCCAACTCACCAAACAATGATCCCCCTCTCCTCAGTAGTGTGGCATTGCTTGGTAGAATAGTTCGAGGTCAGTCGTTTGACTTAATTTCCAAAGATAAAGAAAACACGCTAGTGAAGCATGTTGCCGTACACGGACCAGCTTCGCCAGCAATCAAGCGAAACGCGTTTCTTCGTCTGAAGTTTGACTCACAATGATGAACAAAGACCGCCTCCTCCTCCTCCTTCTGACACCGTCCTCTCAGGTCCGGTGTGCGCTTCACTGCTCGTCCATGCGAGGCTACTACTTCCACACTTTTGGCTGTTTATTTCGGACTTTGCAAATACATACAAAACACAGACATTAATACAACTCTGAATATGTGGTTTGTTGCCTTATTTCTTGTGTTTTGTCGCTGCAGCAGTGTAATGGTAGGATGGTTTTTTTAGGCTACATTGTCATCCTTCCAATTGCATTTATGAGGGTCTTAAAGAGAAGTTCAATTATCATCCAAAAGTCCCCTGGCTGTGACTGTCAACGTCAGAGAAAGTTGTTCAGACATAGGCGGTGCAAAAATAATAAGGTATAAACGCTGTCGGTGCTATTTTCAAGCTGAATTGCGGAAGGATATACTTTCCGCGTTGCACATATTTTTTTAGTTTTTATTTGGGATAATTTGCTGCCTTCACACAGAATCACAGCATGGTGTCCCAGGTAAACGAAGCAATATCGCCATCTGGTGGTAAAACATATACATAACACTATGATATGGATGCGACTATATACAGTAAATGACCGGTATATATTAATTGTACATATATTAAGATTAAGATACTTTATATGCAATTTGGGGTGCATGCGCAGATGCACCAACACACACACAACACATGCAAGGGGGGAAGTGGCCGCTAACACAACAGACACATGCAGGGTAGGGTGTCCAAACTGAATGAGTTCTCTGCATTTTCCCATCCCAGCCGACCCTCCTCCAGGGACAGCCAGGGAGCAGTGGGCAGCCTCCAACACCGGCGCCTGGGGACCAATTCCAGATGTTATGTCCTCATCTTCGTCATGGATGGGGACTGGATGTTTTTCGCATGTTTTTAGATGGGGTTCTTTTTATAGGAGACCCAAGTGAGCACGGGGAGAACATGCAAACTCCACACAGAAAGGCCCAGGAGACAACCCACCTGGGCACCCCAGAATCAACAGCGCCTTGCTGTGAGGCAGCAGTGCAAGCACTGCACCACCGTGCCATTTGTTATAGGCCTACGATATAGAATTCTATATAAATATATTGATAATATAAAACAAAAATACATGTAGGCCTACATGCATCGAGTGGGCCTTGAGAATGTCATGTCAAGTTTATTTGACTTGATGATATGGATTTATTGATGGGATAGACAAAATGGCAAAAAGCTATTTAATAGTTATGTTAAATCAATGACTTCCGAAACACATACCTTCTGAATTAACTTTTTATTTAGCATAGAACTCATTGTATACAACTAAACCACATATAAAAACTATGCATTATATACAAAAACAAAAACTTAAGTGAATGGTGAAAATATGATGATTCACAAATTAAGGTTGGTCAATAATGTATTAACAAACTAAAATGTTATAATGGTTTCAGAGCCACATTTTACATAAAAATGTAGGCTTACTTTTAAAGTAAATGATTAATTCATCTAAATGCGAACATCACATTGAATATAGTTCAAGAATTAAAAATGATAAAAAACAAATAATCAAAGAGATTGAAGTGGCAGGGATTTCATTAAGTTAACAAACCCATAAATGTGGGTATTTACACATTACTCTTTAGACAACAAAACTTAATGTTAATGCTCACCCTAAAAATGCTCAATCTGTAAATCAGAAACCAAAGAACTAGTAAGATTTGCAATCATATGAGAGTATGTGGTGTAAAAGTTTGTAAAAGGGTGTCATTACTGACAACTTAAGAAAGGTCAAAGCTATGTTAGAACATTTTAGTAACCAAACGAGTTTCCCCCTCACTTCCCTAGTGGTGTGATCTGATCTGTTATGACTTTGAATATGCACATACCCACACAAAAAAAAATACAAAATGATAAATGAGTGAGTACAGCCACTCACATTGTATTCACTCCTAAAGTTTAGAGCTCAACACTTGAGCTCCAACGTCCTTTAACTTGATAAAAACAGCAAGTAGTAACATTAAAGAAAATTCAAACTAATCTGAAGAATAACACAAAACAGTGTTAACTCCATTTTAAGACAAATTACATCCCTTTCCGATATCCCATATACCCTGAGTACATAGCTGAACAACAACAAAATGATCGGTCATGTCACTACAACAGCAAACAAACACATTGAAAACTGGTCAGATTTCAATGCTTTTTGAGGATTGTGTGTGTGTGTGTGTGGGTGTGTGTGTGTGTGTGTGTGTGTGTGCCCGTGATTCAAACAAGCATTTGCGTTTCATACATCAGAGTTAAAACTGTACAAGAAGTCAGATGTCGGGGTTGGATTGCCATCAATACGAACCTTAAAAGGGACTCAAATAAAAAAAGAAAAAAAAAGAAAGGACATACGCCTGCTACGTATCGTTTAAATATATAAAAAGTTGAATGTCGTACCCCCCCACCCCCCGTCTGATGTAGTTCATGGGAGCACAACGCATGCTCAGATCCAACAAGGGTTAAGGGGCCCGAGGGAGGAGGGGAGCGGAGGTTAGATCACATGGGCTTGGTGGTGGAGTTGTATACCAGCCTCTCCCTGTCTTCCATGGTGGTCACCTGGGTGCCATTGGTGGCCACTCGCTGGTGCTGTGGTGGCTTCTTCTTGCCCTTCAGGAAGCAGTAGCCCAGCACTGCCAGCAGGGCCACGATGGCGATGCCCAGGAGGACGGCGACGGCCAGGATACCTGCGAGGACACACACACACACACACACACACACACACACACACACACACACACACACACACACACACACACACACACACACACACACACACACACACACACAAAAAATAAGTGTGATCATTCACACTCTTTTTGCACACGGAAATTCATTGAGAGTTTGGCCGGTAAAATTTACGTTGCTATATTAAATGAACATTGTAAAAGCAGTGTAAAGGGCAAGGTCATTTCATCCAATGAAAAGAGTCTGCTTGTACTGCCAGGTATCTCACAGAGATGGGTTCTTAGTATCCTGGGTTCTAATATTACGATACAATGCCTACAAAGGCAGGCGTCTATCCGACGTTTGATAGACCAACAGTATGAACATTACGCTGGGCTTTTCCTCTTAAGATACAATTTATTTGTACTGAAATAAAAAGGGTAATTTGTACTACACAACAAAAAGACGCATTACCTGTATTGCCTTCAGACATTCTCTTTTGAAGATTGAAAATGTCTTCTCCTAAAAATAAAAAGAACAGGGGGCAAGACATTTAACAAAGCGATGTGGTACATGCAGATATGCAATGCTTCCTAGATTATATGGAAAACAAATAAAAAGATTGATAAGGAAACAACTTAAAAGAAGCAGGATAGGAGTGGTGATACAGTCCAACGGATTACATAATAATACTTCAATAATTAACACATAATATCCATAGACTCCATTATGATAAGAATGAAACGTATGCAAGCAAATTCATTGGTTTCAAAGATGCAACCGCAGAAGACACCAGTACATCGTTTGTGTAGTGTCATTAAGGGAAGCTCGGTTGGCACGGGCAACCCAGCATCTTTCAGTGCAGGCCAATCAAGAGGGCTGACCGGACTGAACGTGGGTTGCACACTTTCAGTCATTAGGACTTTTGCGGTGGAAACCGAGCAGTAGCACACCGACCCACCTGTCACGCCCCTGCACATGGCCATACAGCTTTCCTTGGAGTCAAATCTGTTGTCGTTGCCGTTGCAGCCCCCGTAGTTGAAGCGGGCGCATTCCTGCAGCAGCGGGTTGTAGTACCACTTGGTGGCGCTGTGCCTGCAGTCTCCCGTCAGCGGGGGTTCTGTGCAGTGAGCTGGTGTGGTTTGTAAAGGAGCAGACGTGGTTAGTAAGACTGGATGTAAAACAAGAGAAGTGAAAATAAATTTTTAACACCACAAAACAGGAAGGAGACAAAGCCAGGCGCAGAGCAAAATTACCTTTATTTTCATCCACTGGGATCTGCAGAAGTAAGTTGAAGTTCTTCTTCACTGGTGCAAGAGAATGCAGACGGTTTTAATTAAAACGCATCAATTGTTGCATGAATACAATACGTTAAGTCGTTAACGTTAAGACATCAAGATATTGATTTTGCTGTGATCAATAATAGAAACGAAGCCCAGTTTGCATCTTCCCCACTTACAGTACTCGCATTTCTCCTCGTCCGAACCGTCGCTGCACTGTTGTTTTGTGTCACATTCCAGGCCCGTGTCCAAACAGCAGCCATTTGAACATGTGAATTGTTCTTCGGTACATTGGACTCCGCATTTCTCTCCTATTTCACACAAGCAGAGTTTAAAATGCATGTTATTTACATCATGTTAGCATAGCTCAGGTGATGACCAACTGGAAATCAAATCACTATATCATAATATAAAAAAATGCCATGTACACATTTACAATATCAAGAGTACTCGCATTTTATGGGTAGTCGTGTGACATTGGCACCCTAGTTTAAAACCCGGGTGTTGTGTTTCCGGTCAAATTTGACCCATGTACAATGTTCCTCAAAAGCAGGGGTGTCAAACTCAATCACAGAGAGGGCCAAAATTAAAAACTGGGACTACGTCGAGGGCCAAACAGGTCAACATTTATTAAACAGGATAGACAGGATATTGGATAAAGTGCAAACAGAAAACATATTTAGGTAGGCTACATTGTTCTTTTATGTACATAAAGATGTTTGGCATCTTTTCTTGGCTGCCAGTTCATTAATGTTTGGGGTTATGTTCTGTGGAAACCCTCAAGATGGAGTGAAGGTGTGCATCAGTGAGACGACTCCTGTGTGGGTTTTTGTTCATCTTGTGTGCATCTTGTGAGTGTGCAATAGAGTAGCGGTGCAGCTGGGCTTGCAGGTTTTGGCTGTGGCTGCTTCAGTGCATTCTGCATATCAGCGGCAGGGTTGCCAGATCAGGTTCAGAGTTTCCAGCCAGCCCAATCACAGCTTAAAATCTGCCCAATTCAATAAAAACCAGACCAAATCATAACCTTAATATAACAAATTTCATAATTTTTTCCCGCACAACGTAATCAAAAGAAGCCCAATTGGGCGGAAAACCGCCCAATCTGGCAACACTGATCAGCGGTGTGCGTCCTATATATCGGCGGGCCAGTTATGATAGACGTGATATTTTCTCGCGGGCCGGATATAATTGTACCACGGGCCGTATGAGAGTTTGACACCCCTGCTCAAAAGAAACTTCTCTGAGGCTTCATGACCATAATTTTTTTCATGACCAACGTTTTTATTTTGTATTTTTTAAAGTGTAGAACTGAGTTGGTGAAAAGATATTACACAGCATGTGGTGCCAATTTATGTTTTACATTTGTCTACGAGCATTTAAAATGGGAAGTCCAATTTTGGACGTAAACAGCTGCAATGGTAGTACGGAACGAACACAGAAACGTCACACTGTCTGATGTGTTAAATATCCACCACACCTCCTCATCCAGGTTTATTTGGCTCTGGAATAAAAAGACGATACTTTACCTTTTGATGCTGGAGGTAGCAAACCTCTGCCACTCTTTGCGTTGGTTTCTGAAAGAGCAAGCAGCACAAAATGCTTAGAAATCCATCGGTCACGTCACTCCAAACCAAACGGTTGTCTAAAATACAACCAAGACACGGAGGAGAAAAACCCGCACTAGCCTCTACATCATCATGGAATTTTACAAATCAATAATTCACTTGTTGTGTTCATAATCTGGTGGGGGGTGGGGGGGGGGGGGGGGGAAGCTGCATTAAACCATAGCCAAGGAGAGAGACACTATCGAGACTATGTACCTGAGCTGTCACAAGCATTGGCGCACTCTTCGAAGGTGAGGTAGTTGTTGAGGTTCATTCGGCAGCCACCATAGATAAACTCTTCACATTTCTCAGAGGCGCCGTTGTATTGCCAGCGGGGGAAATGGCCACGGCACGGCCCCACCTTAGCCGGCGACATACAGTGGTCTGTGGCGGAACGAAGATTAGAGATAGTTAGATATGAAAAGGATTACAAAACCTTTACCGTAAGAGACTTTTACAATATTCAATCGTAAATTACAATTTATTCCTTTTGGCACATGCTTAGGCATCTTGCTCTACAGGTAGAGCTGCAGAACTTGGGGATCGTGAATAAAACATAAACAAGAATTATATTATGTGGCTCTGCCTTAACAACTGAAAGAGTTGAACAATTAACATAAGAACATGAAGCAGCAAGAAATATTTATAAAGCAGGATCTGGTATAATGTTACATTAAAAGGTATTATACAGTATGTAACAATGACACCGAGCGCTTAAAATGGGCACTGCAGTCGAAATTCACAATACTGAAGAGTTGTCGCCGCCCACCCGCCGCCGCCTCCTATGATTCACTGTTAGTGGGAATGACCATTTTTTGCATCACAATTTTCATTTTCACTGAAAAAACTATTAAAATCATGATGTGACATTTGTTGGGGTCTGGACCCAACATCTGGGGAAAACAATTGTAGGCCAGGGCATCTCTGCAGCGCTACAGTACTTCACTTATAATGGTGTTATTAATTTACATTTACACATTTTACCCTTATCCAAAAATGGCAGCTCCTGCCATTTGGATATTGCACTTGGCCATACCGTGATTTCGATAATATTTCGATTAATTGTTCAGCCCTACTGTTAAGCTATTCTGAAAGCCAACAAATAAAAAAATGGTCATAGGCATCTGTGCCTCGTTTGGCAGAGAGAAGGAGTTGAAAGATTGTTCTAGATAGAAATATGCATGCGGATGTCACCTGGCATCCACAACATTTGTGTGGGCGTTGTTTCTCATTACTTGCGGGGCAACAAACACACCGAGTTATCCTGTATTCATTTCAAGTAGGCCTACTATGTGTCCCACGACTTACAGATATATTAATTTAGGCCCATTACTTGCCTGCAAGTGCATTGAATAGTTCTACTATTCAGGAATACCACCGGCCATTATCTAAAAGTGGCTTTTTTCGTTTTCCTTTTTTGTGGATTGCAGGCTCTCTCAGTAGGTCTCTCTCAGTGTTACACAAACTAGCAGACACACGTGGACAATCAAAAAACATGCTCTAGGAGCCGTAATTCATTACTTTGTCATCAATGATTCATATCCTCATACTCATCAACTCTTTAGCATGTTCAGGTTGACACGATCATTACGCGCGTTCAGGTTGATACGATCATTATGCGGAAACGTGCCACCCCAACCTGTTTCCTTTAAATGGAAACCCACAGCTAATCAAGAACAAGGAACTGAAATCAGGCATGTGGCCTCCGTTGGCCACTGGTGGACGATCTTCTTGGAATCAGGAATCAGGACACGGGCTTTTTGTTAATGGGTTACGATAGAAGTGGCTAATCAAAAGGCAAGATTAGTTACTTTAAAAATGAAGAGGAAAGCTCTTTTGTATTAAAATCAGGACAGAAGAGTATCATGGCATGACTAGAGCTGTCTTGTTTGTGAAACACAAGCTGAAACCTGCCTTACAGGTTTTGAGGAGTCAGGGGGTGGGGGTTAGTATAGAGAACTGCATAGCAGTTGTTACACCACAGGAAATGGGGGGGAAAAAAAGAACAAGTTTACTCACTTGTTTATAAACCATTCCCAGATAAAAACGTCACCCACTAGCATGGGACCTGTTGGGACTTTGTCACCCTGCCCAGGGGCCTAGTGGCATAACTTCAAGATAAAATACTAAACTTGTTTGGGCTTGTGGCATAATGCCTTACTATAGTTCATTATTTGTGTATGTATCCAAATATGGCCACCACTTGTAGCCAAAGAAATTGTGTGAAAACTACAAAACAGAAGGCAGGTGATAACGCCAAGTTAAACAAATAGTAAACAAACAAGCCAACAGGACTCAGTCGATTGGTTTGAGGCACCCTAGAAACAACTTTAAAAGGTCGCCCAGTCTAAAAAAAAAAGGCCAATATGAGAAGCAGAACATCAGGTGTTGTCTTGTAACCACCACGTACGATGTCTCTCACGAGACAAAATGAAGTGCTTACGTATTGTAGATAGAAAGGGAAATGAAAAACAACTAAATGAAAAACCAAACCAAATAAAAATGAAAAATGACGCTGAAAGCTGCTCCGACCATAATAAGCAGGTTGCAACATAACGCACGGATCACATGTCGTCCATGCACCATCACCACCACCACCACCACCACCATCATCATATACAGCATCGCACGCCAGGTTGGAGCTGGGCGTCTCTCAGGACACCAGACCAGACTGTGGTCAGTGAGTCCCATAATAATGGAGTCATGACCAGGGGATGTAGGCCTACTCACTCTCAGACTGCTCAGGGGTGAGGGCCAGCACGGTGACCTGGGTGGTGCCGGACTGACCGATGGTGTCTATGACCGTCAGCTGGAACTTGTAAACTCCCGACGACAGGTTGGTCACGATGACTTGGTCCTCGAAGGAGGTTTTCTGAAAAGACAAAAGACAAGAGATCACATTATAGTTCGTTAATGCGCCATCTACATTATTATAAGCCTAAGTTATTATTAGAAGCCTCTGTGCTTGCACAGTGCCCCAACAAACACAAAACACCTTGTTATACACAACTATAGAACCGGCCGTTTCAACCACTATGACACACGGGCCACTGTTGTCGTTTGTTGGTATTGGTCAGGGCAGAGTGCCAGCACCTTTAGTTTCCTCTTCAAACACTTGTTGTTTGGATGTTGTTTTTGGATAGTTCGGATGTTGTTTTTGGATAGTTCAAGTTTATCATGGTCTCAGTCTTTCAGCATTAAAAGGGTCATCAGCTTCATTAACACATCTCTGTACATGTTCGTTTTCCATACATTGCGGTTGGCTGTTTGAACCAATGGATTTGCCTAAACACAAATTAACTCAATGAGTAAGTGGAAGATACATCTCCCCCCCACTAACAGATATACTGTATAGTATACTGCGTGAACATTATTCTTCATGGTCAGTACCCTTCAATGATCTTCTATCTACACCGCCGCCACTGTTGCCCACCTCTATGACAGCATAGGGATTCCCGGACACCAACTGCCATAGGTAGGTATTAATGCCATAGTCATCCTTGCTCTGGAAGCCATTCAGCGTCACCCCGTCCTGGGGCTGGACCACTCGGTCCGAGCCTCCGTTGGCCACTGGTGGACGATCTTCTTGGTCTAGACGGGGGAGCATCAACATGATTGATATTTTACTTCCATCATCAACAGAATATCACCACAACAACAAAATGTTAATAACCGTTTAACAGTTAGGACAGCTGGGGCAATACTTTTCTTTTGTTTACCATACTTGGGTTGAGGAAGGGGGCGATGCTGCTTTTGAATTGGCCACCCTCATATCTGATAATAACTGACTAGCAGACAGAAAGCCAAGCCTGTGACAAGGGCCGGGCGTGTTCCAACATGCAGTAGAATTCTGAATTAGCCAGATCTTCTACTACAAGCAGCAGGAACCGCACATAATCATTAAACGATCAAAAAGAGAAGAGCACATATTATCTCGGTCAATGTGTAGATTACAATTGAACGCAGAAATGTATGCCTACTGTTGTTGTTTATTATTATCCAATAACACGAGAGTGTGGTGGTGGGTGATCTTACCCGGCTTGGTTTCCACAGCACGGTCGCTCTCGTACACAGAATCCAGAAAGTAGCTGATGTATCCGGTCTTCCTGACAAAGCGACACACGTACTTCTTCTTGTAGAGACAGTCAAAAAGAAAGCACGAATTGATGAGGCCGTCCTCGGCGCCACGCTCCATGAAGGCCACATTGCACTTGGAGTCTTTGCAGCAGGACAGGACGCAGTCCTTGTAACGCACGACTTTAGGTGAGGAGAGGTACGTCGCTCCGTCCTTCACGGAGCCATCGGTGTCGAGGATAAAGTCGTCGCGACCATGTTTGTATCGGGCTAAACATTGTTCCCCAGAGTCTTGTCCATCCGCAAAGGATATTAAAAACAATAAAAGCATCGGCCCTGCGAGAAGCGCTGCCTGTAATACAGTCATTATTGGATTAAAAAGGTCCAATAGTAGGCCTATGGGGCAAAAAATAAAATCCTTCGATTTTCACTCAACTGTCAATAGAATTAACCTGGAAACGAAAATAAGAAAACGTTGTCAGTTAAACCGTCGATACAATGTAGGCCTATGCACTATGGCATCGTTAAGGCCGCGACCTCTTTTGGAATATTATTGTAGGCTACATCAACTTATTTAAAGTACAGCCAAAATGACATACAATGGGGTTTGATAACATTATAAATACACCTTTATACCTTGAAAGCAACAATGTACCTTACCCTTTAGAACTGTGCCCCGTGTGAATCACTCAGGTGCGAGACTCGACCTGTGCGATACAGGAAGTGAAATTCTACTCCCCCAGGTACGCCGATGCCACGCCCTTTAAGTTTAGTCGGTCAGATGTCCTTTGTACATGTTAAATACGATGTTAAAACACCTAAGTCAACAATGGTCTACTTGTGAAGACCCGTGGTTGTTGTCATGCTCTTGTCAAGCTTTAAATGGTTTCGATCAGAGCCATAAAATCGCTCAATTGTGTGACGTAAGAGTAGGTATGGCATTAACGCGTCATTGAAATGTTATTTAAAGGTTGGCCACCGTAAACCATGTCCCACGACTTTTCACATCGTAAAATAAAACCCTGTGATACCTGTACACTTGTATACGTGGAGGACAGTGTACATTATATATATATATATATATAATCTTGAATATATATATATATATATATATATATTATCTCTCTCCTCTCTCTCTCTCACACACACATATACACACACACACACACACACACACACACACACACACACACACACACACACACACACACACACACACACACAGTTCATACTCAAATATGAATTAGCAAACACTACATTTATGACATTGTCTCCTTTTAACCAGATGATGGCGGTATAGTGCCAATCAAATGTGGCTGTCTATCAGGATTCTTTATAGTAGTGGTACGAGTGACTCATTTAATGAGTCATCATGACACGAGACGGAGACAGAAACAATGCTCATATGTTTAATTGCACAGACAGAGATACATGAAGTTCTCAACCGTGGCAAAATAAGAACAAAATATGGATTCTAAGCTTTATATATCAAACTATCCGCATGTCCGTCCGTTTCCTATTGACATGTGTGTAGACACATCCAAATGAAACAATGGAGGTTGATTGACATGTAAATCCCCCCACCCCACCCCACCCCCAATAAAGACCATTACATTTTCTGACTTGCCCTTATCCACGTCATCAATTACTTTGTTTTTTCAGGCGGTGGGTAGAGCTGAATAAACGGGCCTGTGGCAGAGCAAGGGGATGAATGAATTGGTTAGTCTGGAAAGGTGAGCCGAAGAGGAGAGCTCAATAATTCAGTGTTTGTAACAGACAGTGCATCAGTGGGTGAACAGGCACGGCTTAGGCCAAACAATGGGCCCTGCCAACGAAAATACAACCCCAGAAGAAAAAGAAAAAAAATATATAAATAAGCGCTGTACCTCGTTGTTCGTATATCGTAACCGGATCTGTGGAGACTCGGCAGGCGGTCTCCTTTGTCTGACTTTTAATAATTTGGCGCAGACGCGTTTTTTAACCTTGACTCACTTGTCACTGCGAACATTTGACTTCTGCTTTACTTTGAGAAGTCATCAAGCCTTATTATTTGGACGCTTGCCTTTGAAATGACCAGAAGAAGCAGAAGTACTTAGTAGCCTGTCCATCTATTATTTAGAACAAGGTAACCGAGGATGCCAATTTGAGTTCAAGGCATATTAAAGCTACACCTGATAATGTCTATGATAGTAGTAGTAATAGCCAGTGGAACCTGGCTCACCTCCCAGGGAGACCCAGCCATTGTTCTGCATTTGGACGAACAGAGGAGCCCAGGTTCCTCGTGTCTTACCAACCTATTCCTACATAGTCTTCATACTAAG
>OOFB01037055.1:89601-105604 GCA_900323305.1 Trachyrincus murrayi
TACCAAACCCCCCCCCCCCCCCCCCCCCCCCCCCCACCCTTCCCGACCACAAATTCCCGGTTCACGTCATAAACTCCCAGGGCCTTGCCACTAGACTCCTGGCTGGCTGAGTGGTGGAGTATTCTGATCCGATTATGTGTTATGTGTTATGAGAAGTTGATTTCCTCCGGGGGAACCATGGCAACAGATGTCTCCTCGCCTACATGAGGCAGAATGGCTCGGTGGAAACAGAGCAGCCTGGTGAGGAACAGGCGGAGGATGATGAGGATGAGGATGATGATGATGATGATGATGATGATGATGATGATAATGATGATGATGCTGATAGTGTATGTATCATAATACTGCTGTGGTGGTGAATAAGAGGTGATGGAAGATACCACAATTTGCTAGTTTAACATGCAGGATGCTACGCGGCTAGCACATGCCGGCTAGAGAGACATACTGCATGCGTGCGTCTGTTAGCTGAGTCTGCATGGAGTCTGAGTAATGGCCCCACCAGGTGTTAAATGCTGTGGGATCACTAGGATGGGAGTTGGACCTGCCTGGGTATAAATAGAGGATCGTTGGGGTGTGAGGAGATACAGTCTGGGTGGGCTATTTGTCAAGAGCGTGTATGCGGCGCACAGATTCCACACATTGGGATGAAATACTCCTTTAAGTAGGTGCAAAGGCATTAGCCTCTGATAGATTTAACTGAACAATGATGCTACAGAGATGTGCTAACACTTTCCTGTATAATAGTCCAATATTCATCCAGAAAGCTCCAGTTAATCTAGCCTATACTAGCCCCAACATATATTCATTATATTAAAATTCTAGTTTCTATAATGTATAATGTAACACTTTTTTTGCATTTATTCTTCATTCGTTTTTCGAACATTAACTGGTTGTGAATCATTAGATGTTTATATGTGTGTGTGTGTGTGTGTGTGTGTGTGTGTGTGTGTGTGTGATAAGATAAGATGTACTTTACTAATCCCGGACAAAAAAAGAGCAAGGAGGACGTACTCTAAATTTGTTTCCATGTTGCTCAAGTCGAGTTATTTGTTCCATTCTGTTTAAATAACCGTTGTTTTCACCGCGGCAGCAGACGTTGGTAATAAAGTCACTGCTTCGCAATAAGCCATGGTTTTCTCCATATGTTCTCGGTGTGGCGTGATGAATTTTACATGGCTTCTGGGGACCGTTGCTCTGTTGGGTTTCTGTTGGGGTTCTCAGCGTCTTCCACAAGGGAAGCATTTACAGTCAGCCCCTCTGCGTCACCGCCTGCATTATTTAGCCTCATCTCTAATTCATACAAGTGCTGCGATGGTCCGGTGTGTGGCAGGCCTCTCTGTACACTTCACACCTTTTGGGGGAATCGTAAACCTATCATGTCAATATGACACGAGCCGCACTTGTAAGGAACGTAGTTTCAGATTCAGTGTCCAACAAAACCGCTTTATGTACAATCCGAGCCCCCAAATATTCTACTTTGGTATACAGATAACCCTGGTGCACTGGCTAAACGTCCAGCTAAGTATATGATGGACATACAGTATAATTAAAGTAAAAGGAAAGGGAAATTTAGCTTTACAGTAAAATAAATGTCAATATATACAGTGTTTTGTTCCACACTACAAGATTTAGAATCTGTCTGTCGGCCAAAAATATTTTCTTTTAGAAATTCGCTCAATTAACGAAAGAACGTTTTTCCGTTTACCTCAGCAAACCTAGACGCTTGCAAACAAGTGATCTCCCACCCGCCTGGGATATTGAGTTGATGGTAATGGGTCTAAACGAAAGTCCCGGTGAAGGTCAGCGAGTTTAGGCTCTATAATGCAGTCTAAAACATTAATCGGTTCCTCTGAGAGCTCATTTGATATTCATGTATTTAGGTTTTAAGTAGCAACATTCATTTAGCATATATTACATTCATTTCAGAAAGTTCTAATGAGACTTAGTAAGAGCCACAGCCAGGCCGTAAAGAAACGAACAAAAAGAAACTAAACTGTGAATTGAAAATGTCACGTCACAAACAAAACATAAGAAAAGTGATGTCATTTACACCCCCATGACAATTGCTCAACTTCTCTACTCGGTTCATATTTAGCCCTGGCCTTAGGTCAACGCTAACAGCATCTGAGGTTTTCAAACTGCGCACCACACAGCCTAATTTATTTACCTACCTATAAACTGTGAACAACACATAGGAGAGCATCACACCATTACACCTACCATAACATTACAAGAGCCTTGCTCTGCAAATGTGAACAGAGAGCGCTCAGCATAATCGCTATGTGTCCATCTGCAGTATTAATCAATTACACAGCGGAGCCACTGGGGACGTTATATATATGGGCTCTAGATCTCCTCTGCCAGTCAGCACTTCAACCCTGATTTGCTCTTTCCTCATCCAGAGAGCCCCACGTCGAGGCCCGTTCTCGCCGGCCATTAAAACTTCTGAGCCGGAAAATACTCTTCTAAAAATGGTACTTGCCAAATTGACACGTGCACCTGCTGACTGGCTGGTATCTTACCGTGCACTTTTCTTTCCAGCAAAGTAAATGTGAGAAAAATGTGCTTTGATATGAATTTATGTGACTTGAATTGCTTTACATCATTTTGGACCCAAAAAGATTTTTTGATTTTTGTGTAGTGGGGTATAAAATACTTTTAAAGGTGTTATGAAGTGTTATTCTATAAGAATATAGAACAAAGCCTATAGTTCACAAATTGTAAAGCTATGAAGCAACAAGTGTCTCATTCTACTTCTCTGTTTCAGTCAGTCAGAGAGCTTGTGTGAAACCAGGATTGTTTCTGTTGTACATCATATAAATGAGCATTTGTATTACAAATAATCTCTCACCAACAGTTGAGCTAAATGTCAGTAGGAAGCCAGTATACATAGGAAGGAAGTCACATGTTGGCAAGAGATAAGCACACTCCCAGACAGCCCTTCCTTCCTCGATGCCTCGACTAATCACCTGAACAGCATAGCATCAACCTCATCGACCCCTTCATCAACCACTTCAAAGGAATATCCCTGCAGTCACTATGGCAGACAGCACACCCACACACATTAGTGTCTTCTCCTTTGATTCCTCTGCCTTTTCTCAAACCAGTTTATGGTGCTTAATACACACACACACACAGGGACACGATACTGTAGCAGTCGACCCTGCTACATGCCACGGAAGTGGCTCTTCTGGGCTCCTCTGACCACAAGACACGGGCAGTTGTTGATAGAAACCGGTTTATTGCAGGGTTTGAGAATGTATTTACAAGCAGAGCAAGTGGTACGTGCTGACATGTCAGCGCTCCTCCTGAGTGTGTGTGGTGATTGGCTGGTTTAACCTGTGAGCCTTGATTACTCAATGCACCACAGGTGTGCAGCCTCACCCAGCCCCAGAGTCTAATCAGTCTGACTCATTCCAGGTCAACCACGCACACTCCACATGTACATTCATCATAGTGTTATAAGTAAGGCTATTGTGCAGTTTGTTTTATGTCGCCTTGCCATGACACGTCACATCTTATCTTTTGCAAACAGTTTAAAAAAAAGTTATTCTCTGTGAGGCTGAATGAGGTTTCAGAGGGTTGTGGGTGATACTGTCTATCTCTAATTTCCTTTTTGACTGTGTGTGTGTGTGTGTCTGTGTATTTCAGGAAGAGGACATTCCAGAGATAGAGATCGACATAGACGATCTCCTGGGGCTGTCGGACGAGGGCCAGAGGAGCCGGCTGCAGGTGAGCTCACACGCGTCCCCTCAATTCACATTGAGTTGGATTTTACTTACCTGACCATACAGAATGTTCTAATGCACAAGTTCAACATGTGGATCACATCTAGTCTGCAAAAACACTGGCCATGTCAGATAGAAGCTGTTTCTTTAGTTTATTAATACAGTTGGACCTAGGGCTGGGCAATATATCGATATTATATCGATATCGTGATACGAGACTAGATATCGTCTGAGATTTTGGATATCGTAATATCGTGATATAAGTGTTGTCTTTTCCTGGTTTTAAAGGCTGCATTACAGTAAAGTGATGTAATTTTCTGAACTTACCAGACTGTTCTATTATTATTATTTGCACTGAAGTTTTTAATAAAATAAGAAAATACTTCTCATTTGTCAAGTATTTAATTCACACAGGAGTATACTAAAATAGGCTTTACCATGTGGTTATTTTACATAGACTATTTAGAATTACCAGAAAACATGCTATATCGTGATATGTATCATTATCGAGATATTAAATGACCTATATCGGAATAGGAGATTTTGGCCTTATCGCCCAGCCCTAATTGGACCATATCGGGTTCTACAGGGAACATAGCTTCATTGCTTGTGCGATCGTTGCCGATGCTAAACCTGTGGCTTCTCTCCAACAGGAGTTGCTGCAGGAATGTGGGAAGCCAAAAGAGGTGAGATGTGATTAAGCAAGCTCATTCGTTTTACTCTTAATTAAGCTGAACGCCAACTTATTTCATTATCTTCGGGTTCTGTCATAGGGCTCTTGTGTGTCTTGTCTGGTTTCAATTTGACGAAGAAAGAAAACCCAATTTTACTTTCTCCTTCTCTCTAAGGAATTTATCAACGGGCTGCTATACAGGATGAAGGGTCTACGCAAAATGTCAGGGCCTCTGAAGAAATAGTCAAATTTGAGACTAGACACACCTCTAACTTCCCCAGCTCCTTAAATCTTTGAATGTTCGTATGTGTGGTTTACATTTCATGGGATCCTCCACGCATGGGGTCTGCATAACAGCAGCAACAGACAGTATCAAAGCAGTCACTTTTGATTATGCTTTTTATTTATTTATTACATCTTATTTATAGACAGCGTTAACATATGGACTCACTCATAAACACGAAGAATGCGCCACTGATAAACACGTGTATGACTGTACATTTTTTTCCGGTTGCCTATTTATGTATATAACTTTTTTTGGTTCTGATTATAGAGTTGAATGTCAAAATAAAGAAAAACATTTTCAAGTCTGTGAATAATTTTTATGCACAGACCCCCCTCCCCCCCCCCCAAGAATCGCTAGTTGACAATGCAGAGACAGTTTTTATTTTTATATTTTTTACGCTACACTTGTGCACCAAAATACATAAATCTCCTAAGCTATGTCATTTGCGTGCTGCGTGCAAAACACGCTAAAGGGGTCTTTTACTACTTAGTCAAAAACACGGGTCTGTCTTTAAAGAGCAGTGTGGGCAACCACTTAAAAGAAATAGGGCGACCAAAGAGGATGGCGTGATATGGTATGACTGCCCTCAGGCCTCTCTCAAGACTTCATTACGTGATCACATGGCATGGCATTTCCAGAACACAATGTACTGTAGATCATTGCCTAGTTCTGGGGGGGGGGTAGGGAAAACACAGGTTGCATTAGCATAAATGGGCTAGGAGTAAATACTGTCCAAACATGAGACAGAAATGGCAGCCAATAAGTATGCATCCATTACCCAAGATCCATTTCCTGTCAGCGGTTACTATGTGACACGGACAGGGCGGGCAAACACTAACGGTCTCCATATGGACCTTAATGGAGCAAGCCCCTGGAGAAGTGTGTAATTATGGGCTTCAGTTAGCCAGACAGTAATGCACATTGATGAATCTGCACTCTTGCCCGGGCACATAAGACGCTTTGGCGGAGTTAGCAATTTAGTCATTTGCTTGATTTGTCACTCTTTCACTTGTGATTCTTTTGTTGTGTCAAAATCCATACTGCAGCAACCTCCGACAAGGTTGGAAGAATGATTATACAACAAATATACATGAAAGAATGAAAAAAAAAAAAAAAATTGTGCTGTTTAACATGACGTTACACGCGAGGCCTGGAAGAGCAACAGAGGCGGCCAGGTCTCCGCCATGGAAGACAGGTGACGGCACAGGAGTGCCTCGTCAGCCCGAACACAAACAGAGCCCTCAGTAATCCCTTTGTATTATCTACCATTCTCCAAGTAGCAGCCTGGTGTACACAGCATCAGTTCTCTGAACCCTGTGTGTGTGTGTGGGGTCACGTTTTAAAAAAATGTAATATAAGTGCAATCGCCGAAGCACACACACAAAGTACCTAAGTTGGTTCTTTTTCTAGCCCTTTCTAGCCCTGCTTTACCTCATATATTCTAAATCCAGCATGAATCACATATAATAAACTGATATGGCCAGAACGTGAGTTATTGATGTCATTAACTTGATTATGCCCAGTACCTGTGATTTCACAATATGAATATCATACCTCCCCTGAAGCTGCTAGCTAATAACCTGGCCAACAAAAAATAGAATGAAATACAGTTACATCTTTAACTTTACAACCCTAACCTTTTACAGTATTTAAGATGCTGGGGTAGCTAGCTTTTCATGTTGCCGTTCAGGCTAACGGGTGAGTTTAAAAGTAGTATGCGATAATGAAATCATGAGGTTTTTGGCCTGCAGTCTCACTCTCGTGTCCCCTTCTTCTTTTTCCTCTTGGGTGGAGAGTAGCTAGTTGTGCTATGCTCCTTCCGATCATATTTGTCATGGCCTTCCCTGAGGAAATAATGGATTTTTGATTGATAATTCATCACTCTGAATACTTTATGCACACACATGCTGGTACTGCAAAATGTTTCTGGGTCATCATCATCATCATCTACATGCCAAGTCATTAGTTTATTATTTGTTTTTTTTTAATACAATGAATACATGTATTTCTCCAATTTGTTGTGCCACGTGTATGTAATGAATACGCAGGGAACATAATTACCGGAAGCAGCGGCCACAGTAAAGGTCTCCATCACAGGTATGACATCGTACAGAGGCATCTTCGTTACATATGCAGCACCAGGGAAGCTCCTCCACATCACTACCATCATCATCATCACTAACCAATGGCTGCGCTTTTACAACAGCCGCTGAAGGCCTGGTCACTGGACCCTGGAATGGAATAGACCAAAAGTGATATTAATTCATTATAATATTTATTCTGTGTGTCTGACTTTGAATGACAAACGTTGGAACCTCATGTTGCTCTGTACCGTTTTTTTGGAAGGGGCTTTCTTGTTGGTGGTCTTCGGACCACTGTGTTCAAAGGGTATGTTGTAGCCACTGGCTTCATCCAATGCAGCCTCTTCAGAAAGCTGGAAATGGAATAAATAGAATGTTAGAAGATGTTAAAAAAGAGGCTAAATAGCTTAATAGAACTGATGAGCCATGCAGCAAAACAGCACCCCCGTGTGGCCGCTAGTAATATGAATAATGACGACATAGAAAACATTGGCCTGTGTTCAACATCGGCAATGAAATTACCAAAATCTTCATCCGTTTTCTCATGTTTACTCAAGCGCGTCTGTCTGCAAAACTTCTGTCCAAATACAATAATGCAAGTTGGCCTTTAGAAAAACACAAACTTAAAGAGTGTCTCACATCTCAAATGTTTTTTTCAATTGATGTACTGAACAAAAATATATACAGAAGGAAGGAGGTAATAACCTAAATGTATGGCGCCCACAAACGTGTGTGAATGTGATTATATATCATATTATATTATGATTATTATGTCCATAATCACATATCATTATGTATATCTTAACTCTGCCTCCAGACCTGTTTTAAGACTCTCTTAACAGCCTCTTCCTCAGTCTCCTCATCGCTGTCGAGAGGCTGGATGTCCTCCATGGTGACTAATAAAAAAAGAGAAATGTATAGAGATATAAGATATAAATATGTAACTTAAAGCTGTTGAGACGCTGACCAGGGCGTTCACACATTGCACTAAGCCAACTTTTCCCCTCCTTTAACTCACAGTAATTCTGCACTGTGAGTTAAATACTGATATATATCATATCAGTATGGATTACACATGATGTCACAGAAGTACACCAGCCAGCAAATCTGCAGGGAAAGGTCGAATAGAGGGAGCCCACAAGAGCATAATGCCTGAATGCTTGGACTGCATACAGCTTTTTGAAACAGATTCTGAAGACCCACCTCTTCCAAGAACATCTCATGAACTGACTTTTGTTTTATTTTTTTAGCTCTTGTTGTTGAATTTATTGGAATAGTAGTTTATAGTTTGCAGTTTATAGTTGGAACACTGAGATGCTCTCTGTATCTCTGAGATGTAACTATCAAGCACCAATAACATACAAATCGTTCTGATTGCTACTCTGCATTCTGTCCAGTGTCCAGTTTTGTTACAAAGTTGGTCATGCAGCATATAATTACTCCACATTTTGATTGTGCTCAGCCTCACTTGTAAGTTTTACTTTGGATAAAAGCATCTGCTAAATGACTCAAATGTAAGTGAAACAAACCACACTGTACTACCCTTGTCTGGGTCCAGTCCTTTCAGTAGGGCCAGCCTCTTGGCCATCTGTAGAACATGCTCCTGGGATCCCTGCTCCTGCCTCAGCTCCCGCATGGCTTCCTCCAACACACGGCTCTTCTCAGCCTCCAGCTGCTTGCTGGACCCCCCCTGCTCCTGGTCCTGCTCCAGGTTCACCTCTGGCCCACATGCCTCCCCCTTGTTCAGGTTGTTCAGGAGGCTGTCGTCCACACCTACAAATTGAAAGGGCATAACAAGGTCAGAGTTTAATAATTAACACTAAATGGTCCAACATAACCATGCGTAACCAAGCCAAGATAAATTATCTCTCCTGCGGGTTAGCTTTTGTTAACATGAGTCATCACGTATTCTTTGGTAACCGTGTTAGGAGTCTGAGGCTATTGAACAGATTAGAAAGAACTAAAGAAAAAGAGCTATAAACTAGAGGATTAATATCTAGCTACCATCAGCATCTGATTGTGGCTTGTCGATAGCCACTTCCTCTGTCATCTGTGTTAATAGATCATTGGCTTGTTCTGTCTGGGTTCTGTTATCAGGGGGCCGGTGCACCTATTCACAAACACACAACAATGTAAAGTAATTTTGAATCAGAGTGACTCTCAGGAATACAAGTGTAATAAACATCAATTAAAAGTGCTTGGCAATTTGTGACTTGTGAATTATTGAAAAGGGTTTTAAGTGAGCACTTGAGCTGCTATGAGATCGATATGTCGGCCTCTATGAAAGTGTGTGGTTTGACTTACGGGCGGAGGGGCCTGGGAGGGTGGAGGCGTGCCCTGTAAGGCCGCCAGCCGGTCTTCCATGTCCATGGCAGAAGACACCGGTTTACTGGGAGCTCTCAATGCAGCAAGACGTGACTCAATCTCCCTCTCAGAAGGAATGGACTCTGGATCAAAAAAAGGTAAAACTGGTAAAACAACATAAACAAGCAGAAAACCCTAGCTGTATCATTACTAAATAGAGATTGTGTGAGTTAGAACCAAGTCTTTTATTACTTGGTTTGGTGTCTTCCTTGAGTTTCTGAAGCCTTGCAGCAATAGCTTGGTCTTCTTTACTGAGGCCTTTGGTGGGTACACAGTCCGCGTCCGCATTTCTAGCACCTCCGTGGGCATGAGGCACATGAGATCCTTCCTGTTTAGATTCAAATGCAGCAACTCGCCTGGGGGAGGAAAAGGAGTGATGTCATGTTCAACTGAAAGATGAATCGGGTGATGTTGTATGTGATTTTTAAGTGCATACTGACTTTTTGTAGTTCTCTGGGGGGGACCATTTTCCAGCATTACTAGGTGTTTCTGAACTATTAAAAACATATAAGAAATAAGACATTGCATGTTTTGGTCATGCAATTTCTTCTTATTTTGGGAAAATACAATATAGTTTTTTAGTAGTATTTACCCTGTCAGATTGCCATGACAATGCTTGCAGATCTTCTGCTTCGTGTTGCCACAGCGAGGCACCACAGCGCTGAAGTTGAGACAATTTGAGCAGAAGGAACGCCCGCAGTTTTTGCAACCCAGCTATGAAGACCATGGAGAGAAAACACAGACTTTAGGGGGGGGGGGAAAGATTGCATATGAAAACACTAACAGTTACTTATATTTAAATATGAAAACCATACCTCCTTCCGGAAGAGAGTAAACTTAGATGCACAACAGAAACACCGGTTGTCCATGTTGAAACGCGAAAAGCTTCATGTAAGATTGAAGGTGTGACTTTTCGAACACAACATCAAATGATGTTGGTGGTTGTCTGTGATCTATAGCGAACACCCCTTTGATCTCCATCGGCTCCACAAAATATGTCTAATAATAGGAAGTGTACCGGAAAATGACGAATAATTCGATTACATATTTCCGGTATCTGTTCGTCCAATCAGCTTCTCTAAATTCTCCAGCGGTTCCATTTTCAAAACATACAGAGCCAAGTACGGTCGGCACTGAATACTAATATCTGACTACCATTTGTATTTTAAAGTCGCCGAAAAGAAGTACTTTAGGTTTGTAACGCACATATGACATCGTTTACTGGCAGACGCCTCGTTTGTTTTGAACATGTTGTTGGCCAACCTTACCGCGATTCCAAACGAAGACACAAAAGCTAATGGCTAACGATAGCCCACACACGTCACATACTGGCATTACCTGCCGTCCTCACTTTGCACCGCATGACTACTTTAGCATGGATTACTACTTCGAGTAATATAACAATGCCGTGTGTGACATAATGATGCTTATTTGTATACGAACTAGCGAGAAATCAAAGGAGGGAGGGGAGGGGAGGGTGGGGGATGAATGCAATGAATAGCTGTCATAGCGTTACTTCGTGCACAGCATTATTTGAATCGTGTGTCATTAGTTTTTAGCCTATATATATAATGTTGTTTGTCTCCGCTGTCTAGGTGTGTTGAGCTGCATGATGGCAGAGGGCGGAGATGCAGATTGGGAGCTTAGTAAGGAAAACATCCAGCCACTGAAGCGGGGTCGGGACATATCGGTGCTACACCAGGCACTCAGTCAACAACAGGACGGACCCAGCGCTGCTGTCAACCAACAGAAGCAGTAAGAACAAACATTGACATCGAAGCCGAGTAATACATCACTTGTAATGTACACATGTTTGCCCAAATGTAGGACATGAGTTCACACCTGTTGACAAGGTGTTTTATTAATGTGGTTATTCTTATCCAGGGCCTTTGAGTCTGAACTCAGACTATATAATGGAGATGATCCACTTGATGTTTGGGATCGGTAAGAGAAATCCTTATTTAATTTACAATTATATTCTCCTTATATAATTAGTGATTTATATACATATGACTTGTAGAACTCTATAGTTATGTTTGATATCTGTTGGAGCTTGTCCGACATTTGTGCCATGTTTTTCAAACAGATACGTCAAATGGACCGAACAAACGTTTCCTCAGGGTGGGAAGGAGAGCAACCTTGCTATGTTGTTGGAACGAGCCGTGACATTATTCACAGAGGAGAAGAAATACCACAATGACACGCGCTACATTGACCTCTGGATCAAATTTGTAAGTTAGCTTACTAAGATAGCTGTAAGTTAGTTCATTTCTTTGTTGTTGTGCACCTTTTTCACATCTTCTCACATGCTTTGTGTTTTGTGTTAAAAAAAAAAAAGTAAACTCATATTGGTAGTTAATGCATGTATTTGTCTCATCAGGCAGAGATCTGCCCAGAGCCCCTGGAGATCTACAGGTACATGCAGGCACAGAGGATAGGAGGGTCCCAGGCTAGCTTCTACATCGCCTGGTCAGAGGAATATGAGAGACAGGGCAACTCTCGCAAGGCAGACAACATCTACCAAGAGGGCTTCAACAACTGTGCTGAACCGAGAGATAAGCTCCTGCAGTTTCACAAGTAGGGATATAATATGTCTTCTTTTCTCCAATGCATCTCACCATGAGTGCATACATGTGAATCACAGGGAATCATAACTCTGGCAGTGTCTACCAGTTGAGCTACACATGCAAGCTGAGAGATGTATTTAATTATGGTTTCCTGAACGGCTTCTTCTAGGGCCCTGCAAGCACGCGTGTCACGACAGGTGTTGACCAACATGGTGGATGAAGACAGTGACGACGAGAGCAACGAACCCGAGCGAATCTCTCTCGTAGATCTCAAACACAGGGGAAAGAAAAAGGCCATTGTACCCGTCAACAGAGCTCGGGCTGTTCTCGGCCGTAAGTACATGCATGTATACCTTGGCTATTCACCTTGTTAATTGTTAGTAGCTTTTGCTACAAAATGCTCTGACAGTCTTTAACAGCAGGTCATATGAAGACTGAAAAGAATGGTACTTATTTTGCCTAAGCAGTGGATCTCTGAAGTTAATCTTGAATACGTCATATCCGTTTGCCTCTGGACAGATAATTCCAGAGGCTTGCAGTCGCAGGGGGCACCGCCACCGAGAACGACCGAAAACAGTTGCTTCCTGGTCTTTGACGAGAACAAGGGTCTGGTGGCAGAGACCTCCGAACCCAAGTGGGAGTCTTGGGCCGTCCCTCCCCCTGCGAGGGCCAAGGAGAACGAGCAGAAGCCGGAGAAGTGGTGCGATGTGAAGGTATAAAGCCAGAGGGTGGTGCAGGGCTGAGTTAGCTGGTAGAACCTCTGTGTGTTGCTAGCTAGGTTGTGGGATCCATCTCTAATGCTCTCTTGGTCCTGCCGTAGATGCCCCAGAGGTCCCGATTTGGTCATAAAATCGTAGCTCCGCCTGTCACCAAACCCACTTTCCAGCCATTTGTCGAAGAATCAGATGAGCCTCCCACAATGTGAGTTGACAAAATATTACACGTATTATATTTGTATAAACATGTTGGTGAAAACATTTTTCCGAAGCACAATAGTATCTATATTCCCTATGAGCCCTCTACCCTATCATCATACCCCTATGAGATTCAACTGCCACTGGGTTTCAGTCTCCTCCGTCTGTGTTCCCTTTCTTTATGTATTTTCCTGTGATCCCAGGACTCCATGTAAGATAAATTCAGCGGTGAACACTGTGCTGTCAGCGCGTAAGCCATGTCAAGAGGAGACCCCTTTAAAGAGGCTCCAGGAGCACCGACACCTGAAGCAGAAACAGGAGACGGAGGGGGTGCAGGAGAAGAGAATGTACTGCAATGAGCTGCTCTTCAGCGGTGCCACCGAGTTCTGCTTTGAGGAATTGCGTGCCGATCGCTACCGCCAAAAGATGGCGCAGGAGACTGAGGGCAGAGCCCAGACTGGCCAATCGAGCACTGATCCTGCCAAACACAAAGACTGAGTTGCATTTTTTTTTTGTCTTCATTGTGGGTATGGCTGTGAAGAGAAAATAGTCCTTATCGTCACCAAGAGACTGTGTTGTTAGTCATAAGGTGTCCCATTTTTGTTGCGTTTTATACCCATAGAAGTGTTGTATATTTTAAAGTGGCGAAGAAGCAATTGGGAGGATGTCAAATATTGAGGAAAATATTCACTGCAGAGGTCATATTTCACCAGAATATTGTTATTTTTCTTTTTTCTAAACCAATGCTAAATATATCGGCTGCTAACACGTTCTTTTTAGAACCTACAGGTTGCTTTTACTCTTCAGTCTTTTTATTCTTTTCTATCTAGTACTTTTCTATGTTGCATGGTACATAACAAGTGTTATTCTTTATCCGGTATTCTTCATCAAATCGGATATCCCTGCATTGAGAGGAAGGAGCGAAACTATTTGGGATCTTTCTGTGTTGCGGTCCCCTGCGGCGTATAGATGTTCAATAAACCTGCCTAAGTGTTTGGCTGGTGACTAGCTGGATAATAATTTACTGATTGACTCACAAGGTGCATCGTAAGCAGAAGGACAGGCATGAGAACACAGATTGTTTTCCTGGTAATTGTATTTGAATTACTAATTGAGTACAAACAAAGGCAGTGCTGAGTATCAGCTATCGCTGGAGTTTAAGGGGATTAAATCTGTCTGGCAGGTGCTTCCCCCAAAATGGAAGCAATCTTCATTTGTGCGTCAAAGTGCATTATTGATCTAATAAAATCACTTGGATTTTCACACCGGAGGCTATGGTGTTTTCACTTCTTACAGTGTCAACATGTAAAGGGAATGTCTTTCTTTTGAAGGGTTATTTTGAAGTGTGTTTGAGAGAAAGCCACCAAGTAAAACAATAGGAGCCAACCTGAACCTACTGCAGTGACAACATTCACATGACCGCTTCCAGGGGCACAGACTTTGAATTTGTAAACTCTTCACTTCTCCACCTCATTACCATGGGAAATCCACTCTGCAGTTCTGAGCTGCAGAACTGACTTCTTTAAATGATTCCGAGGAGAGAGCTAGGATGTGGGCCTGTGACAACAGAAATCTCGCACCCAAAACCGAACTGCTTTGGCTTATGTCACTTCCTTAAAGCGAGATCATTTTAAGTGTACTTTAATAGCCACAGTCCACCCCTTTCACTTGCTATTTGTAAGGAGTCTTTAAAACCCAATAATACATCAAGCGACCAGTAGAGCAGATAATTGCTTGTGAAAGAAAGTTCACCACTTAGCAGCAGAGAGATGGCATAAGTAGGTCTAGCTGGCTTCAGTGATGTACTTGAATGAGGCCCTCAGAGAACAGCCTTTGTCCGGCTGCCTGTTGCCTTCAAAGACAAACACACTCGGGCTGTGCCGTCCGTGTTATAAAAACTATTTGTAATCCTTGCCCCTGGTCGACAGTGATTTCTCATCCTCTTCCACTATATGTCACTTGTACACAATGCAGAGTTGAGTTGAACTTCTGTACCACTGTTGTTTCGCATCAGGTTAAATGTTAAGTCAGCGGTGTACAGTATGGTTTCTGACACCTTGAAGTGAACTGGAATCGGGGAACAGTGTAACGTCACCGAAGACGGTGGCTCTGTGGGAACCTATAAGCCAGCTTCACAATAGGCCTTGAAACATCGGCACGCATAATCCTTACAGACCGGACAATAGAATGAATTGAAATGCAAACCATTAAGGCTGTATCATTTATGAGGCTGTCGGGCCTTTCATGTTAATGACACCACACAAAAGGTTTAAGGCAACCATTGTTTAAGTGAGGCCCTTTAACAATTTACAATACAAACCGCGTCCTCGCCATCATGTTTATCTATATGGCCGATGCTTTCAACCGAAGCTTAAACTGGATCATCAAGCAGGACAAAAGCTGCTAGTCTTGCAGACATCTTAATCTAGTAGCCTCGGAGACATCAAGATCACTACATGGATCTTAGTTTGCCAATAGGATGTCTATAGTAATAGCATGTCTATAGTAATAGGATGTCTATGGCTATAAGCTATAAGCTAATGTGACCATTCCTTCACTGTATGGAATAAATATCCCATCCTATGTTAAATTAATACATACCCTGTCTAGATACATCATTTCTATCATGAATTTGGCTTCCTCCTCATACTGGCCACAACATATATATAGATTATGATAACCTGAGCAAGCACAATCACCGATCTATAAGAGTACTGATAATCGTACACAACAAGACACTAGGAAAGTACGGCTTTTCTGCTGTGTCATTTGCCACTGCCATGCATGGCTGGAGAATATAATCAGTGTGTAAATATCAAATGTAACAATGCTGACGGGTACAGGAATGAGAGAGAGAGGGGAAGAGGTAATATCTAGCATACACTGTATGGCAAAAACATTTAGCATCATTGTTATGCAAATTGGCCATCAAGTGGCTTGCTCGTGTTTACTTGATGAAGAACGCAACATGGTTATTAAAGTCTGTTGCGGTGCCTTCCCCATCTTCTCTCAGCAAAATGCCAAGTAGTACATGTGTCCCAAATCTGCTTCCTTTTACAAGCTATTTCTGCATGACTTGACCCTAATATATTTAGAAGCTGAGTGTCTGCCTTATAAATTATTCAATGCATGATCATGCGTGAAGCAAAAAATGTATCTTGTTTTTTTTTAACTCACTATATGTTGCATATGGGGCCAACATTTTTTTTGTAATTCCCCCTTTAGATGTATTTCTATGAACAATATTTCTATGAATATTATTTCTATGAATGACACTAAAGAGATTGTGGGCTTTTTGGTTCTCTCTCTCTCTACAAATTGCCTGGACCATTCCAGTGCCCCCCCCCCCCCCCCCCCCCCCCCCCCCCCCCCCCCCCCCCCCCCCCCCCC
>OOFB01037056.1:0-11666 GCA_900323305.1 Trachyrincus murrayi
CGTCTCTCGTTACTACCGCTTCCTGTACTATCCTTTGTTGATACTCCGGTAGCAGGAAAATGGCGGCATGGTCTGACTTGCCGACAGAGGGAGAGAGACAGCCTTGTAGCCTCTCCTGAACGGCGTGTAGCAGTGGTCCAACGTTCTTTCCCCTCTGGTAGCACGCGTGATGTGCTGGTGAAAGTTCGGCATGACTTTTTTTAGGTTGGCCCTATTAAAGTCCCCAGCCACCACCATAGCCGCGTCGGGATGCTTGTTCTGATGCCGACATAACACATCGTGTAGGTCCGATAGTGCTACGTCGGTGTCCGCGTGTGGTGGAATGTAGACGGCTGTGGCGATGACCGAGCTGAACTCCCGGGGAAGGTAGAATGGACGGCATGAGATCGTCAGATGTTCCAGGTTCGACGAGCAGGAACGAGAAAGAGTCTTAATGTCCTTGGGGTTGCACCACTTGTTGTTGGTCATGAAGCAGACCCCTCCACCCTTAGATTTGCCAGACTCTTCCGTTCTATCCACTCTAGGACTCGGTTGGGCATATGGCTCGATCCGGCACCAGCGGGGTCAGCCATGTTTCCGTCAGACAAAAGATGTTGCAGTCCCTCATGTCCCGTTGGAATCTAATCCTCGCCCAAACATCATCCAACTTATTTTCCAGAGACGTTAGCAAGAAGGATGCTGGGCAGAGGTGGACGGTGGGCTTGAACTCTCAGTCTGTTCCGAATTCCGCTCCGTTTTCCTCTGTGTTTTCTCCTCCGTCTCCCCGTAGCGTCTCCACTGTTGTTGTTGTGGCTCGCTCGTACGATCTCCGCCGGCCACGCTGGGTCGATGGAAAAAGTGGACAAAAACCCTTGTTTTGCGCAAAAGTTTAGGTCCAAAAGTGTGCTGCGGCCATATGTTGTTAGTGCCGATGTGTTTGTGCAAAAGAAAATATTAAAAACAAACACAAAAAGTAAAAAAACACACAATCTCCGCGGAGCTGCCACGACAGTGTCTGGATGGACACACAGCCATCTTAAAGCATCTTACATACATTCCTACGTTTTTTTCATGCAGTTTCACACTTTTGCTGTGGACAACCTTGGTGGTTTGGGCATTGCTGCCCACGCATCCTGTGCTGGCTTCTCCCATTTGAGATACGACATTTGCTCAGTGTCCTTCTTTCACATGACTAGGCACAAGATTAGACAGACAAGGGCACTGTTCTTGTTTTGTGATGCATAAGAGAAGTAATGATTTAAAATAACATATTCATTAATATAACATATTCATTGGTAATTATCATTCATGGATTGTAAAAGAAGTACAGGAACTCTGCTCCCTTTTCAAGCTTGATAATGACAGAGAAATTCAGAGTGGGATGAGGGAATACATTGACATTGTCAAAACTGTTGGTGAACTGAGCTGAAACCCCTCCTTCAAGCAGTGAACACACTGGTCATTTCCACAGCTGAGTGTGAGTGTGGCTTTAGTCAGATGAACATTTTAAGCAGCACAAGATGTACCTTAGAGGTCAAAAGCATATCAAGTTCATAAAGGGTGTTGGCCCTCCACTTAACAGGTTTCTGCCAACTTTCTATGTCAAGTCTTGGCTTCAGAAAAGTCATTGCTTGGCTAGCAATCACAAAGCAAGAGCCTGAGTAAGTGTTAAAGAAAGTCATGATTTTCGAAAATGTATGGAAACTACTATGAGTCAGTCAAAGTGTTTTATTGATCACTTGCACAGTATAACACAGGGTCATTCTAAACAGTGAAATCCTTCCTCAAGGCCTCCAGGTCCCCAGAGCTATAGGCAGAGGACCGTGCTCTGAGCTTAGCACAGACATCGCCATTCACCCAGGGCTTTTGGTTGGGGAAAGTCCTGACATTGACCCTCGGGACGACATCATCGATGCACTTTGAGATGTAGGCTGAGACAGAGTTTGTGTATTCATCGATGTTCCCATCAGCTGCAACACAGAACATCTGCCAGTCTGTGGTTTCAAAACAGTCCTGGAGAGTGGCCATGGATTCCTCACTCCAGCGTTGAACTGCCCGAAAAAACGTTTTTTCCTGTTTTAGCCGCTGTCTGTAGGTTGGGAGGAGAAGAATGGAGGTGTGATCCGCCTTACCAAAGGCAGGGCGGGGGAGGGGTTTGTAAATGTTCTGTAGTTGTGAATAACAATGGTCAAGAGTCTGATCACCATGGGTCGGAAAGCTTATGTGCTGATGGTATTTAGGCAAAACTTTCCTCATATTAGCCCTATTGAAGTCGCCAACAACAATAGAAGCTGCCTCAGGGTGAACGTTCTCTAGTCCATTGATTACTCTGTACAGGTCCTCTAACGCACGCATTTTATCCACCTGCGGGGGTATGTAGACTGCTGTGATTATAGTGGAGCTGAATTCCTGAGGAAGGTAGAAGGGCCTTACTTTTATAGTTAAGAGCTCCAGGTCTGGTGAGCAGTGTGTTGTAAGTACTGCTACATCTGAACCCCAGCCAGAGTTAACCATAATTCAGACCCCTCCGCCCCTATGTTTACCTGACTCCGTGGTTCTGTCCTGCCGGTAGATGGAAAAACCAGCAGAGATAGATGGAAAAACAAATGTGACGGAAACAAGGAAAGAATGAGGAAGACAGGGAAGGAAGTATACCTTGTTGTACCACTGATGTATTGTATTCTGTATAGGACAGAATTCAGAAGTCTCATTTACTGCGTTTTGTGGGGTTTTGCTGGATAACAAATTTGCTCTCTGGACATTTTAGTAGTTCAAAAGTGCCATGAGTATTAAGTTACATTAAGTTACCCTTGATTGATCCCTGTGGGGAAATTTGTACTATGCATTTCATTGATCCTTGTGGGGAAATTTGTCCCCCATCCTAACTACTTAGGAGCAGTGGGCAGCCACAGTGCAGCGCCGGGGGACCGACTCCAATTCTGAGGCCAGTGCCTTTATCTGATACATCTGTAGGAGTTTCCCCCTAGCATATACAGGGTTCTAGTGGAAGGAGAGGCAGTCTGAGGGCTTGAACAGCCTTTTATTATGTTCCTCATGGGTAAAGGTGGGGTTATTTGTATTTCCTGTTCCAGCTAGACTCAGAGTTGGCAAAAGGGGAAGTTTGTGTGGGTGTGCGCCCTAATCTACCAGTTGAAGGTATTGATTTTATTCTTGGGAACCAGTTGGCTGGTGTGCATGATGGGCCACCTCCTCATGTGGTTACACAGCAAAGCCCTGTTGCCCCTGTCCTAGAAGAGTCGGAGTACTCTCCAGATAGGTTTATCTTCCCGGCTTGCACAGTCACATGAGCCGTGATACAGCTTAATTAGGCTTAATGAGGCTGGGGAGAACTCTCAGCCAAAACTACTCCCCAACTTCATCAACTTCATCTATCAAAAGTCAGGGGGCGGGTTTAAGCTTCTGATTGGTGAATGAACTGTAGTTGCTGTACTATCGCCAGGAGGATTGTGAATACAGCTTAATTAATTTCTGAGTCAGTCAGGGCCGATATTATTCCAATTTGTTCAGCGAAGCCCTCAATCTGATCTAAAAAAACATAAGCATTTTTCTCCATCTGTTCAGCTACAGCCAACATATCTACCATTGTAGCACTCAAGATTTAATTAAGATCCGCACCGGGTGCTGCCATCTTGAATTAAGCAAAAGCAGTAGAGTCAAGTTCAACCACCAATCAGAGGCTTTAACCCGCCCCCTGACTTGGGGGAGTGACTTGAATGGATGAAGTTGACACATTTATTTATTTCGCTGTAGCAATTTACACTGTGGATAAATAAAAGTATATATAAATCAATTAAATTAGAGATAGATCAATAAATGTGTTTAGTATAAATGTGATAATAAATGTGTAAATATACAAATATATATATATATATACATATCAATGAATAAATAAATAAATGTAACACAATTAAGCATTCAATTATTTATTAATTTATTTAAGCATTTAATTATAGAATTAGATATTTATTCATTTATTTAAGCATTTATTCATGTAATTATTTATGTATTTATATATTTAGTTATGGCCCTTACAACCGTGCATACATTTACATTTGCTGACTCTTTGCCTCATGTGAGGAGAGCTCAGCCTCTGATCTTAGGGTTTGAAAGGCCGGCTGCAAAATTCTGAAACATTGGCAAATTTGGTTCTATTTCATGTAGGCTACGCCATCTAAGCCCTTATGGGCTTGTCCTGGGCACACACTCGCATGCACTGGAGATTCAACAATGTACCAATCAACGTGGGCCCCGCCCACATATCCCACAGTACCGTGTACTTGTCCTCCCTTTTCTTTCAGCAATGAAAGCAACCAGTCAAAAAGAAGAAACAAGTAAGATGTCTTCCATCAAAGAAACCGGCGACGGCAAGGCGAATCACGCAAACCCAACGGTCCTTTTCAGGACCTACCTGCGCTACCTGCCCGCCGGTACTCCCCCCCGACGACAAGCACACCTCGTACTGAGCATACCGGTGCCGCCCTCATGGGCTCTGTGATCTGCCCTACCTGCCGCCTTGCGAGAATTGCACCTGTTCTTCACTCCTGCGGTGGAGCTAGCCAATGCTGTCGGCATCTTTGTTGTCGAGGAGCCACCCGGGTTCGCTGAGGTTGACATGGACGTGGCCAGTGAAGGTGACGAGCTCATTATTGATGACATCTCGGCTTCCAGAGGGTCTTCCCGCTTTTCTACATTCTCCCAACCTCTACCTCTGCTCCCGTGGCGAACCCGCGCCAGTTTGGCAACCTCTGGTGTTCATCAAGAACCTCCCCATACCACCGCCACTGCCAATTCAAGGACCCGGAGACGGGGACTATTTTAGGCCTCTGTCGTCATCTTGGCTTCTGGTTTTGTTCCTCTTTTGTCATACAACATCCCACAACATACATTCCATTCATCCATACACTACACCCACTACTGATTATACAGACTTCACCTTACATTCTTAGTGTTTATTCTTTAAGTTAATAAATATATTACTTTAACCCATGATCATGTGTGGACCCCCCTTTTTGTTGTGACCACCGGGCTTGGTCGTAAAACACAGCACCAAATCTGCCCTACTAAAGGTGCTGAATGACCTTCTACTGTTTGTGGACTCAGGTGACTGTGCCATACTGCTGCTCCTAAGTCTCACTGCAGCCTTTAACATGGTAGATCATGCCATCCTGATCGATCGCCTCCAGCATATGGTTGGTATGAATGATACAGCCCTTGACTCGTTTATGTCATATCTAACAGAGAGAAACTTTTCAGTTAATCTGGGCTCATCATCTTCCTCCTCTGCCAGCATCCCCTGTGGGGTTCCTCAAGGTTCCATTTTGGGCCCTGTTCTATTCTCTCTATACATGCTTCCCATTGGCCAAATCTTTCTCAAGTACAATATCTCCTTCTATTGCTATGTCAATGATAACCGAGTAGTGTAATCCACAATGTCATCTTGTTCACATGTGGAGAGAACCTGCATGTGTGTGTGTGTGTGTGTGTGTGTGTGTGTGTGTGTATGTGTATGTGTGTGCGTGTGTTGGTCAGTGTCTGCGTCTGTGTGTGGAAGTGTGCATGTGAGTGCCCATCCATAAAAGCTCACAGGAAATGCTTCCTGATAGCAGATTTATCTCCCTCTAAAACCCATGGATCAATGCCCCTTAAGCAACCTTAGGGATTGTATTGCTGACATCAAAAGTTGGATGGCTAACAACTTCCTTCAACTTAATGAGAGCAAATCAGAGTTGGTCATATTTGGCCCTCCGCTCTCTGTCACAACCTTAACGAACAATCTCCACCACTTGTCTGCCTATGTCAACCCTTTCGCCAAAATTCTTGGGGTATTTTTTGATACAGACTGTTCCACGGTCACAGCTCAAGGGCAAGGTTGATCGTGGTTTTGCAACGGCAGCCCTTAGACTCTGGAACAGGCTACCCCTCACCATCAGAAATGCCCCCACTGTTGACACACTTTCAAACTTGCCTAAAAACCCATCTTTTCATTTCCATTTAATATATGTGTTTCTGATGCATTTTAACTTGTGTAACTGTCTCTGATTAGCTGTGTTTTCTTTTAATCATGTACTCTGATTGTATGCCCTGTTGTCTTTTATTGTTGTGTGTTCAGCACCTTGGTCAACTAACTGTTGCAAGTGTGCTATATAAATAAACTTGAACTTTAACTATTTCCTTTCAACTGTGCTCTTTGTACACGTAGGCTGGTATTCTACGATTAGTGTTAAAAATAGTAGTAGGCTGTACAGTACACATGTGTGTACTGTTGTCTGGCGTACTATTAGTATGCGAGCTAAAAGTAAAAACTTTTTTGGGCATACTACAGTGTGGCGGATTTCAAGCTGATGGCCGCGATTGACGTCATCCTACAAACCCACCAAGTTATTTGTATCCAAACAGTGCAATATATGTTGTATTTGATTGCAATAATAATAATAATAATAATAATAATAAAAAAACATCACGTATGTATTATAAACATGCTTTGTACATATACTGTATATTATTATTATTTTAGTTGCCTGTTCATTGGAGTTGCTGGTCTAGGGTTGTAGAGGTTATTAATAACATTTAAAAGTTTCTGTTAAGACGGTCATCCTCCTGTTGAAATGCATTGTGGGTTATCCCAGTGACTGTAGTATCCATAGTTTGCACACACTAGGAATTTCACCGGAAATGGTACGGCATCCGGGTACAGTATCATGTTTTTTGCATACTATGTGGAAATATGATTTTGGACATACTACATACTACTCTCACTTACTATGCAGTATGCTAGGGTGGAGATTCGGACAGAGCCCAACACTGTTCACAGCAGGGATACCTCTGGGCTGATGACTGGATCCTGGCACTGCTACGTTCATTAATTGGCCTATGGCACTCTGCTCTGTCACTCAAAACATGATAATAAAATAATATTATTATTAATAATAATTATAATAACAAGAAGAAGACCCTCTTATCCACCCTGGTGTATCTTTAGCTCGACCTGTCCTGTCTGAACTCCTGGCTCCGTTACAGCCTCCTCATAAACTGGGCCTAGCTGCTCAGTGACTACAACACAGCTAAATTCTTAATGTTTTTTATGGATATAATGGGTTTTGATAATCAAGTAGGCCTACTCACATTTTTACTTGAGTGGAATGTTAATGGAATACTTCCTGAGGGGATTTTTACTTTATTCAAGTATAGGTTTAAGTAGGCCCAATGTGTTGGCTACTGATATCAGGTAAACGTCTGCCTGGCTCAGCCACAAACATGTCTTAAAATGAACACCACAAATATTTAACACCATACATATATATATCAAATCAAACTATCCAATTATCTGTGTTTTTGTTTAGGAATGCAATATATACAAGTTTGAGAAATAATCACTAAGGCAAGTTTAAGTTAATGAGGCTTATTTAGAATTTGTAGCCTATATCTTAGTTGTGGTTTGGGGTGCAGACAGTATTTTAGTTTGCCAATAATCACAAATAAACGGTTAAGTAGTTTAAGCTGGTGTGTGTTATGTTGCAACACATTTTGGCACTGTGGTCTATCTACCTGTCTCATTGCAATCATTTATCGATGGTTTGAAATATGTCCGTAGTCTTGTTCCATGCCTTTCATTTTTAAACATCGCTTTTTCTTCTCATCCCTTTCTCTTTTTATTACCCACGTCTCATCAGCCGGGGTTACCAGTCACTTGTCTTTCTGGTGTAACCTAAACTTGTAATTACGTCAGATGACAAATCTGGGCCAACCAATGAGGGATTACAGGGGCCACTCATCTCCTGACCTATCCTAAGTTCTTGGTGTGGGCTGTGGGAGCGTGCCCACCCACGAGCGATTTCACAGACCGTCAAATGAAAATCTCCACCTCCAAAAAAAGAATAATTTAGAAAAGGTGAAAAGGACAATCTAAATTGGATGAAATCAGTAAAACAAATTATACATAGTCTCCAAATCATACTGTTTTGCAGTATGATGAGTATGCAAAAATGTATGCAAAAAACCTCACTGATATTCATTGGGAAACACAAATGTGAATATCATCATGGACATAATAGGGTCTTGATGTTACAAGGGAAGAAATAGCTGGTTTAATTGTAAAATCATTGGTCGCTTTATACAAATGTCCATTTTGAAATATGTCCTTTGGGTCAGAGATGGCCAGAACGGGTGACATCAGTCAAAGATCCAGTTGTCTGTTTTATGCCTGTCTGTTCTTCTCAGGCATAACTTACACTGGACTGCCTTACAGGGTTTATGTCAGCCAGCTGCAAGTCACAATTTATAAATGACATACTAGAAAGCATTTCCTGTGAGCTTTAATGAATGGGCACTCACATGCACGCTTGCACACTCAGACACAGACACTGAACAACACACGCACACACACACACACACACACACACACACATACACATACACATACACACACACACACACACACACACACACACACGCAGGTTCTCTCCACATGTGTTATGTTGCCTTGTTGCAGCCATCTCCTAGTGATACTGCAGGGTGGATGTTAGGATGGTAGCAACAGATACAGAGAGAGTGGATACAGCTACCAGAGACAGAGAGGGTGGATACAGCTACTAGAAACACAGAGTGGATACAGCTACCAGAGACAGAGAGGGTGGATACAGCTACCAGAGACAGAGAGGGTGGATACAGCTACCAGAGACAGACCGTGAGACAGAGAGAGTGGATACAGCTACCAGAGACAGAGAGGGTGGATACAGCTACCAGAGACAGATCGTGAGACAGAGAGAATGGATACAGCTACCAGAGGCGCTGGGATTGATGCATAGAGAGATGGTTACCTAGCTGTCAAAGTAAATCTCTCAAAGAATGTGGTTAGTCGGACAGGCCGGGTTCAAAATAGCTCGTCTCAGAAGGGTCTTTAGTGCTGAGAGATCGGGAAAAGGGGGGGTTGAGGTAGTACTGAGCGACAAAACACGAAATGCTACAAAAACGTCCAAAGTCATGTGAAACTAAGGACTAGGATAAGCTCTAAAAAAAGCAGCGTTAATCCGATTATATGATGGTAGCATAATAGCTTTTATGGTTCCCTTGACGAGATGTAAACATGAAGGTCTAGGAAGGAAGATAATGATCCTATCCTGGCCGACACAAATATATATCGGCTGATGCCGATATTATTGTTTTCATCAGCCATATTACACATGTTGGCTAATATCGGCCGACATCAGTGCCCCATATATCGGTACAATCCCTAATCATTGCATCAGAATTATGACACATATTCAGTCAGAGGATATTTATTGCTAAAATTGTTATGCATATATTATTTGGAGGATTAAGCTATGCTTTTAAGCGTGAATAATCATCATAAGTGATTCAGTGTACAGAAAATAAGTATAACATATAGTAATAATACTAATAGTCTTCACATACATATATGCATAGCGTTCATATTGCTCCATGGCCTTTAAAGGTAATTACAGATAAAGTATGAATGTAGCTGAATAGCTTAATAGCGGCTGTGAGAAGCCCATAATAACAGCTTCTGTTTGTTCAGGAGGAAGGCCAGTCAGAGTTTGAGCTATATCTTCCCTTTCTCCCTTAGAATGACTGAGTCCTAGAATGCTTATTCAATTTCCATGTGCCCATGGTATATATATTGCAGGATGAGAAAAGCTGCCAAACAAGTGCTGACAATTGCCTACTTTTTTAAACTAGTTAAATTGCTGAGCTGTGATTAAGGAAACAACCAAAGGAAATAACTGGTTCGCTATAAGGTCTGTCTGTAAAAAGGGTTCCCCTAAAAAGAACAGTGTTCAGTGCTGAGTCATTCTGTAATACATCATACAAAATGCATCACACATGATTAAACACAAACAGCAGGGAGAGGGTGTGGAGAAAGAATGTGAATGATTGGATGTGGACACTAGTCCCTTGAAATGCTGATTGATTGACCCAGGTACTCATCAGATGGCCCTATAGTGCTATAGGTGGTATTCACTCTAAAACATTTATTTCAGGCGGAAATTAAACCTTCCATTTATGCTGTGTTCAAGCTTAATTCACTCTGACCCAATCTCACAGGTGTTATCTTTATTTTGGTACCAAGATTACATATTATAGCCCTTGTAGTTGTGGAGATATTCACTTTGGGTATGTTATTTTCAGCAAAAACCAGTGGATTAAACATGGATGGCAATTTGAAAATCAGCAACACAATGTGTTTTGAATAATATAATCAATATACATAGACAATCATTAATCTACGCAGGAAGGACTTAGAGGGAAATTTATGAGTTGACCATTGTCTTGAAAAAACCAAGAGTTGTTAGAAATAATTGCGCCCCACAAAACAGTGTCATTAGAAACACCTAGTTTCCTGGTTTTAATATATTTCTAAATAAAACATTTTGCAACTGGCTTGCAACATCTGTAAGAGACTGTCACATGTTGAAGTGCTAAGCTAAGAGTGCTAGCATTTTTTATTAGCAGTTTCAACGCTGTAACACATTTTCACAGTTTCACAGTTTTATAAAATTATTGTATGTTCCTAGTTTTTCCCATTAGTCTGCACTTCAAAAATAAAGAAAAATAATGTAATATATGTGGAGTATGTGTTGTTGGTGGCTGGTTTAAGCTGCCTCACCTGGTCCGAGTCTGACTGATTAGACTCTGGGGCTGGGTGAGGCTGCACACCTGTGGGGCATTGGCCAATCAAGGCCGACATGTTAAACCAGCCACCAGCACACACACTCAAGAGGAGTGCTAACATATCAGCACATACCACCTGCTCTGCTTGTTTGAACCTACTTGTTCTCAAACTTTACAATAAACCAGTTTAATCATCATCTGCCTGTGTCCTGCCAGGAGGAGCCCTAAAAAGCCACTGTAGTTGGCATGTGGCAGGAGAAACTGCCACATATAATAAATATCCGTATGACAGGATATATGACATTAAAAACTGGAGTCTGAAGATACAAAATTGACATTCTGATTTCAAAGTCGTGGGAGACGTTAGAAGATAAGCCTTTTCAGACAACCACTGTTATCAAATACCTTTGCTGCATATGTCTGTGTGGTGGGAGTGAATTGGGACTAGAGAGGTTTACAGTAACAGCTCCTGTTCCGACATTAATCAAAACTGACTGAGATCCATAACAGGTGTGTCTGAAACTCCTTCCAGACACATGGTGTATTCTTCTGGGCTCTCCATCATTTAGCACCAAAAGGCTTTCTCCCTTCCTTCTTTCAATCAAGCCAGTGCACTTGAGAGAGAAGGTCAGCATTGGCAGGGATGCAGAACAAAAAGGTTATGCAGCTAGCCTAACCTCTAACGCACTTATACTGTTCTGTGTTCGTAGCGTTTGTCTCCTTGTCACAGTGACAAACACAACACTCTGAGGGCACCGTTCCATAGAGTCGCCTCTCTGGCGGTGGTTGGGTGAGGGACCAGCTGGTCCACCGCACATCCGGCTCCTGAGAACAGACAGAAACCCTGTCGCTGCTGAGGATTATGGGTACTACACACACACACACACACACACACACACACACACACACACACACACACACACACACACACACAAACACACACTTATGCACACCTCTGAGCACAGGCGAGCGTGCACAGACAGAACCGCTGATTGCACAGGCAAAGGAGAACAAGAGAACCGCAGGCTGTCCTTACA
>OOFB01037058.1:15992-26353 GCA_900323305.1 Trachyrincus murrayi
TATACCTATAGAGATACACATACACATAGAGTGGAGAGGACCTAAACCTCTCTCTCTCTCTCTCTCTCTCTCTCTCTCTCTCTCTCTCTCTCTGTGTCTCTCTTTGTCTCCCTCACAGTGGGCAAAGGATTGTGGGAGATCTGATGGACTGAGCTGGGCAGCTGGAATTGCACCATAAACTAACAGCAACTGCCTCCAAACTAAGACTTTGATTACCCTGTTTAGTGTGTCAACAGACTAGCCCACGTTCATGATTGATTTTCAACTTATTATGAATTATTACTACTACTTACTACTATTTCCCAACAACGTAATCGTACTTAACCTTTGTTTGTTTATGCTGCCATTATGTCGGCCCATTTGGCAGCTGCACTCCTAACCGTCCCTGGAAGGAGGGATCCCTCTTCTGTGTTCCTTCTCAAGGTTTCTCCCCTCTGGATTTGGGGGAGTTTTGCCTTGCCCTTTAGAGGGCCTATGGTTAAGGTGGTGTCATATAATGTGGGCCTGCGAAGCCCTTTGAGACTGGAACTGTGATTAAGGGCTATACGGATAAAATTAACTTCACTTAATGGAATGATGCTGCCTTCCGTTTATATTCATATTTCTGACAATAAGATTACCAAAGACTATCCTATTTTGTTCTCCTGCTCACAGGTTTAGCCTGCCGAGACAGACAGTCAGACAGATACACTCTGGTTGAAACATCATGTTGTCCAGTCCAATGCTAAGATAAGGCGGCCGGCCCATCTCTTTATCACACATAACAATACGTGACAAGGGACTAAATGCTGTCCGACGTTACATTAGCTTCATCATTGTAATGGCACCATTATTCCAAAGTGGGAGTAGGTCATTACTGCATGACTTACCGCTGCGTCTGTCAGCACCATGACTAATGGAACCTCATTTTTACATCTCAATGGGCCGTATTCACCTAGCCGCCGTCTTGGTTCTAAACGCTAGCGGTTAAGAACTAAGGTGGAACCAAGTTGGCCGCTGGGTGAATAAGACCCGTGTTTCTACCATTCACAGGAATCCTCTCCGCTCCGCATCATCTGACTTACAAGGGGAAGGACTGTGAAAATCGGTGGAATATACGAGCGTGCTTCTCTTTTGGTAACAACACAACTGGTGGTGTTAGTCAACAGCTACCTAACCGTCTGTATCAGAAGTGAGGGTGGTGGTGGAGGGAGGGAGGGAGAGGGTTTGGGGGTGGGTGAAAGGGAGAGGGTTTGGGGGTGCTGGTGGTATCCATATCAGTTTCAAGGATATAAATTCTTCTGTCACTGTCAGACAGTGCCATCAATTACGTCCAGTGGCCATCAAATGGTTACCTGAAGAAGCGCCATCTTCTCTCTTCGCCAGCTGTCAGCGGTCCAGGACCATCTTGTTCTACTTGTGTGTACGCCAACTGTACTGTTCAGACAAGGAAAGTAGCCAAGACCAGACCAGACCAGCTTGGACTAGCTGATACCAGTTGAGAACAGTTGAGACCAGCAAAAACTAGCAGAAATTAGCCAAGACCGGGTTAGACCAGATGAGAACAGTAGAGACCAGCAGACACAAGCCAAGACCAGATGAGTCTAGTTGAGACTAGCTTATACCAGCCAAGACCAGTTAAGACACGCAAAGACCAGCTTAGACCAGATGAGACCAGCAGACTCTAACCAAGACCAGTTGAGACCAGATTAAACCAGTTGCGGCCAGCAGAGACTAGCTGAGACCAGCTGAAACTAACAGAAACCATTTGAAACTATCAGAGACCAGTTGAGACTAGCCGAGACCAGTAGAGACCAGCTGAAACTAACAGAAACCAGTTGATACTAGCAGAGACTCACAGAGCAGTGAGCGCTGGTGGCGTTTACACACAAAAAACTTTGAATGCCTTGAAGGAAAAGTGTTAGATTTAGTTTGTGTTTTATTTATTACTGCTTTGAGGGGTATTTTGGCTGGGAACAGACATTAATGTCATAGAACAAAAATAAACGTTGAGGTGTTTGCAAGAATCTGTGGTGTCATTTGTTTAATGTAACCTTACGTGGCTGGTATTAGATGATTGACAATCTTTTTGTTCGTATCTTAATATCTGTCTGTCTGTCTACCTTGTATGGGTCTATATTCAAGTATACAGCTGTCTCTCAAGCTATCTTTCAGTATCTTCATTTTTCTGTCCTACTATCTACTAGCTTTCTGTCTTTCATTATATCTGTCGGTCTAACCTCATCTTCATCAATTACAAATCGATAAAGAAAAACTACAGCACCTTAAAAGCATGTGTAAGTGCAACACTGCAGCCTAACACACACTTGAAACAACGAAAAGACAAGACACGCTTTTGGGAGTTTTTGAAGGAGAAAGTGTTAACAAAACAAAAGGCTTATCAGGAAAGGTTGTTCACAGAGCGCCGTGTGTCAGCTTAAAGAGGGGAAGCGATAGCCAGTCTGTCAGGACGCCTGGCAGTTCTTCACCAGGCGCTGCATCACAGCTCATGTGACAAGCTGACAATGATATTTTGGGCCCAGAGACACATGTTCAGGTAATTGGTTTCTCACCTCTCACCCGTACGGGAGGTGTGAGCTCCTCGCTGGCGAAGGTGAGCGGATGCAGGTCAGCAGCACCTATAGCCGCCACTCTCGTGCGTTGAGGAGCTAATGGAGCTGGCGCTCGGAAGGCTACGCGGCTACGTGATGCTAGGACGCATCGTGTCAAAACATAATGGGATCACAGCACACCGCAACGAAGCTATATGCTATGATAGCTATATGCCACGATGAGGTTTATGCTATGATAGCTATATTCTACAATAGCTATAGGCTATGATAGCTATATGCTATCATGAGGTTTATGCTACGACAGCTATATTCTACAATAGCTATAGGCTATGATAGCTATATGCTATCATACCTATGCTATGTTTATGCAATAATAGCTATATGCTATTCAGAGGCACTTGCTCTTTGCTATGCATTTTTGTGCAGATTGTAGTAAATGGAATATTTACCTTGTCTGTTTTTATTTATATAAACCACTGATCAAGTTGATACTCTGGTCTTTTTTATGTGAGAAACACGAATGATGCTCAGCCACTAACACGTTAGCACGGGTCCACACGGCTTGATGAAGATAGAGGCGGACAGCCAGGTGATGGAGTATATATATATGAGATATTGAATTACCACACAGAGTAAGACGAATGAGGCGAGAGCTCAGAGAGTCTGTACGATTAGTCTGAGTAACCAGGGTCTGGTGAAGGCTGCGGTGATAACCAGATGAAACATCTCTTACTGAAGGAGTGAGAGAGAGAGGAGCGGCAGTTTGAGTCGTAACCATGTTTTTCACAGCCTGGGTGCCCAACGGATGGCAGAAATAAAATTGTCCTTTAAATATAAATAAATAAAATCACATTTTAAATCGGCGCCTTCGCTTTCGATTACGAAACTACTACCGAGGACTACTACCGAGTGGAAAGGGTTGAAACCCTTAGGAAGGTAAAACGAAAAATAACGAGAAAACATTTCAGTGTTTACTCAGACCTGGCACCTGGCAGTAATAGGGTTTACTTCACTCTGCTTGTGACAATGGTGTTGCGATAAGTATTAAGTATATTATAGTATATTACAAGTATAAGTATTACACTTATTGTGTGAGGATAGCGTGGTGTGTTAGTGTGTTCGACTCCCAGCCAAAAGGTCCTGGGTTTGATCCCCCAATGCCCGTCTACCTGTAGGCATTCCTTGAGCAAGATACCTGACCCCTACCTGCTCCTTAATGACCTCTGACCCCTACCTGCTCCTTAATGACCTGTCTCTGTACTGTCTAACCCCTACCTGCTCCTTAACGACCTCTGACCCCTACTTGTTCCTTAATGAGAGAAAGGCGCTGGTGAAAGAGGAAACAGGAAGTAGTCATAGTATGCCTTATAAGGCAACAGTCAAACAGTTAAAGGTGCAACGTGTGAGATTATTAGTTTAAATCATTCAAAAATGAACTACAATTATCAACAGAATGTGAAGAAATAACAGTTTTGACGTTATGTCAAAGACGTTTGTTTTGTGTTGCAGAGATATTTACTTTAGTTAGCAGCTAGCTAAGCTAGCGCCAGCCCGCACCATCTCGTAATACCACTTTTCTAGCCTCTTGTCAATCATGTTGAAGGTACCGCCCCCGGTTAGACCATTAGTCGATGAATGGAACAATAAACGCAACGATGGCTGAAGCTCTCAGCAAGCGACCATTACCACCAGCACCACCCGCTCCCGGCAACAAACCACGTTCGGCGGCATAGAAAATAACTGGCGTGTTTTATCCAGCGACTCCTGGTCCTTTTATCAGCTGGGAAGTGAAAGAACGAGACCTGTTGCTTGTGTGACTATATCCCGGTACAGAACACACAGGCATCACGTTAACGTTAGCTTCAGCGGCTCTGGTTGGCTTGTGGAGGGAGAACGTTATGATGTCACTTACGCGGCTTTTGGGTGTGTATTCTTTCTAATTACGTATTTTCTTACACTTCAACAGTTTTAAGACAAATTGCGACTTTCTTGACTTCCAGAATTATCTTTTAACTTGACAAACATCATATGTGTAATTCACGGCACAATTCCAACGGGGTCAAAAAGGTACCTGTCTCTCGCCGTGGACTACCATACATATTTATTCAGGAATGAGGTTCAATGGGGGACAGCGGAAGGGGCGGGACTCAGGCTCTCTATAAGGGTGGACATCACAACCTTCCAGTAATATGCTATTTGTTTGGAGTGGGGAGGACTATTTAGACAGTTGGTGCAAACAGGTGCAAGAGGTGCAACAGTCTTACACGTTGCACTTTTAAGCAGCCCACTGGAGTCATCAAGGAGCCCACTGGAGACCATTGCAGTCATCAAGGAGCCCACTGGAGACCACTGCAGTCATTAAGGAGACCACTGCAGCCATTTCCATCTCCTGCGTTATTCCTCCTCCACGGCTGTCTTCTAACGACATGCATGACCTCATCATAGCGGCCGCGGCTCCTCTCTCTCACACACACACACACACACACACACACACACACACACACACACACACCTGTCAGGTTGTACTTGATTATAATATTTTAAATATCCCTGAATATATAGATTGTATTTTCATTCAGGGTGCTATATAAATATTATTATTTAGTATTCTGCTACAGTATCTAAAGCATTTGGTGGGGAGAAGTATAGTATATATATATATAGTATAGTCAGTATATCCTTCACCTATAATAATTTAAAGCAGCTGGCGACGAGCGATGATAATGGATAGAAATAAAGAACTCAAGCTGTGGCTGAAGGCATTTTGTCACTGCTAGCATGCTGTCACGTTTGTTCCAGTGCCCATTTGTCAACACTGATGTCCAATCGCTCATCGGCAGCCGACAAATCAGCACCTTGTCACTTTCCAAATGACAATTTGAGTCTCAGTCAAGTCTGCTCCCGGCTCGCCTCTCAGTCCGCCACCGGCTCAAAACAGAAGCTGGAGAATAATAACAAGACGCCAATTTAAAATCAGACCCGCGCGTTGTATATATAAAACCAGCCTCAGTCGATGTGACCGGATGACTCCGGCGTTCAGACGTTCTCTCCCTCATGTACAGACCTGATGCTGAAAAAGTGAAAATTCAAAACACAGACTTACTGAAAAAACCCCAAGGTTATACGAGCCTTCAGCGGGGGTCCCACTTCAAAACAATATTGGCGTTGAAAAAGACCCCTGAATGTGGCGCTCCATCAGGGCTGATTTCACAGACACGAGCCGGGGTCACGGCTCTGACCCACAGAAGGGAAAAAGGTCAATTTGACGTGAAATGTGATAACCGAGTTTAACGACAGGAGTCTGCATAGCATCTGTCTCCTAAATTATACATTAATATCTCACCCACACACACACACACACAACAGACACCACACACACACACCTCAAAGGATGCACGGAGGTGGCATCCATTATAAATGTATTACAGAACTCATTATAGTCCGTACACCCGTTTGGTTTTTCTGAACGTGTCACGACTGTGAAAGTCGTAGGCATGTTGTGTTGCGTGGTGATTCCAGAGTGAATTAACATAAACATACACAAGGAAGTAAACACTGGAACACAGACAGCGGGCCGAGCCAAGAGTAGGGGAGAAGCTTTGGGAAATGACAGCTTCGCTAATCCACAAGGAACATCCCTTTTCAATACGGTATGCAAATAATGAGGTGGTGGTGCCGCAATTACTCTGATCCTCCGCAATCGTATTAAATCTAACTGCTAAGCTCGCCGGCACAGAGAACGAGGTTAGTGTTTTATATCATGATTATTACACATTATTCCAGAGCAGGGATATTTGGCTAAGAGGGTCTCAATCTGGTTATAGACAGGAGCAAAGTCTTGGGGTTTCTTTCTGTCTGGTGGATATTGATATTCATAGTTCATCCTCTTCTCTCTCTCAGAAGCCCTTAACTTCATTATGGTGGCTGCTGGCCTGCTTCACAATAAAACACCCATTTCTCTTTGCTTTTATTGTTTGTTAAAAAGATGTGGGTTGACCATAATTACATTCCTTTACGTGTGTTCCTCTTGACGGTCAGAAATGTGTCGCTCGTAGATTACTGCAACGTGCTCAAGGTGAGCAATAGCCGATGGCGGTAACGCTCTCTCTCTCACGCGGCGGCTTCTCTGAAACAGACGCCGGAATAGAAATAAGTTCAAGGTGACCAATCTAACCACGAGGCTTCACTGATATCCACCATCGCCAGTCAATCTTCCTATCCGTCCAAACACAGACAGGCTTCCCTGTTCCCCCGTTCACAAGCTAAAGTGAAGCTAAAGCCTGGAGCACAGAGCCGCGTAGGGACAGACGCAAAAACACAGCCCCGCTACATTAGCTCCGCGTAGCTCCGCGTAGCTCCGTGTAGCTCCACGTGCAGCTCCACGTGCAGCTCCACGTGCTTCGCTCCGCTCTGTAAGAAAAACACGATTCTATTTCCTTCTTGGGTCGCGCTACAAATAATATTAACCCAACTTTGGGCTTAATGCTTCCGAACACATTGTGTCCGATTCATAGCGTTTCCAATCCTCGCCGGCTAAAGGTCTGAACAACTAAGCTAAATGCATGGCATTCCCACTTACCGCGCAGTCCTTAGCCCTGCGTCCTCTCCGCTAAAGTACCCGACCGCCGTTCATTCATTCATTCATTCAACAACAACAAAAACCCAACCCGCCGGAGCCAGCCAACGGGGTGAAAGGTGAGCTTTGAATATTTCATCTGAAATTAGATTTATGCAAATTCAAAAAAATGTCTGCCACACTGGCGGCAGCAGGGCTGTTTATTCATCAAGTGAATTGGCTGTTATAGGAAAATGAAAGATGGCATATGCTCTGGCAGACAGAGCGGACCCTCCTGGAGGATTCCAGATGATTGATAAAGTCAATCCCACTCCATTTGATTAGCTCGGGTCCCCGCGTCACCGAGACACCGTCGAGATCGCCGCAAATTACGACCGCGGCGATAGGGAGGACGGTATTCATTTGTTTGACGTACGGGACAGAGCGGTGGCACGAGAGGACGCGGTATAATCCATGAGGTGACATCACCGTAGCCCGGTGGACGACCCCACCGCTGGTTAGCAAACATTCACAGAATACCCAAACGGTCCTAAAAGTCCAGACATCTCCAAGCTGGCAGAACGACAGCCATTACTGACTGAGTTGATACGTGGGGGAAATTGAGTTTGGATTGAGCTTAAATTGAGCGTAGGTGTGCGTGTGTGCGTGTGTGCGTGTGCCTGTGATAAAACCGTCCTATGATTCAGGGTGTCTCCCTGCGACCCCCAACATGAATAATGGAGAGTAAAAAACTGCCCGTCAATTTACATATTTTGAAAAACTCTATGTTTTACTATCGTTATTATTATACCACACAAGAGGCATGCAGACCTCTTGATGTACATGTTTTTTATCTGGGAATAAAATATTACAAAAATAACTAAATTCTCTCTTTTCTTTCTTGAAAAAAACGAATGGCCACCAACTGCCGGAGTTGGGCCATGTCGTTACAGCTCAGACTTCAACTAGTCTGGAGAAACAGTTCATGTCCCGCTAAAAACACTCTGTGATCACTCACATAAGAGAGAAAACCCCGGAAGGAGCCAGAGAAGAAACCTTATTAATCCTTCGGTTTGATAAAGTTGCTTCTCTGGTGATTTCATCGTTAGCCGCCACAGTGCAGGGACTTCCACGACATCAGAAGTCAGTCGTCGGGAGCTGGAGAAATCCTTTTACCACCATAGAAAGACGACGCGAGAATATCTCGGGCCAAGGTTCGCCGCCCACGCCTTCTCTTGGGCACAAATCAAAGTGAAAGGAAGACATGACGACAGATCCAGACTCAAACTACCAACCAGTCACTTAGCCAAGACAGTTGGCAAATGCATATCCCTTCCATTGCTCTCTCGCCCCATCCCTCGCTCTCTTCCATCCCTCGCTCTCTTCCATCCCTCCCCATTGCTCTCTCCCCATCTCCCCTGTCTCCCTCTTCCATCCATCCCCATTGCTGTCTCTCCCAATCTCTCTTCCATCTCTCTCCCCCATCTCTCTCTCTCCTACATCTCCCCCATCTCTCTCTCTCTTCCATCTCTCTCCTCCATCTCTCTCTCCTACATCTCTTCCATCTCTCTCTCTCCTACATCTCTCTCCTCCATCTCTCTCTCAAACATCACTATGTATATCAGACTGAAGACCCTGCACCCTGGACCCCTACTCCCTGGTGAAAGCCCACACGAGGCCCTGTGTGTGGGCTGTGGTCCTCCATAAACCCCCTTCTGTTTAACCTTCTGCTGGAGGTCTGCTGGGGCTGCTTCCTCTGAAACCAAAGAGCATCTGACTCTGGTGAACAAGAAAACATTTATCTGTGAATCGCTTTGTTTCCTCGTAGGATCGATTAACAAGAAATGTTTTGTTTACATCTACCTCTCAAATGCGTCGCTGGGATCTCATCACTCTCAGATTGATTGTCCTTGTTAAGCACTTTGTATTTGCACGAAAAACGCTATAAACATAGCGTTTCACTGACTGATATTCAGGAATAGTAGTGAGGTAGTGAAGCGACCATTTTGACACCTGCAATGACATCTCCCTCCATAGTCGATGTCCGAGGATAGATATAAACATTTCATTTGAAGAAGCGTTGACTGGACACATTAGCATTTTTCCAATCATGCAGATACAAAGACATGACACACACACACACACACACACTAAAATTCACACATTAAAATGCAATGCATATATTTAAATGTGCATGCTGTGCAGTGATAAAGGCATGCACATAACGATGTAATAGCAGCAGTACAGAATAGGCCCGTCAAGGTGAACGACGGACGTATAATTTAGTCGTGAGCGCCTGAAAAGCTCCGTAGAGTCACCATTAGCCAGCTAACGAGCACGCAGTGTCTGTACATTAGGAAGCTCCTGTCTGTTGTCTCTCGTTTTAACATCACGCAGACGTGATAGACAGATGAGCCAAGCCTCTGACCCCCTGGTGACCCCTGATGACATCACACGCTATTCCCACACACACACACACACACACACACACACACACACACACACTTGGTGTGTGTTTCTGTTCATAATACATGCGTGTACATGCATGTGTATGCACATTCAAGGGCCACTATTAAAGCACCAGTTGTGATCTTGATCAGCCATTAAAAGGCATTTCAAAACCTAGCCTTTTGTGACATCACACACCAGGTGTATGATGGATACCAGCTCACCAACTGGTAGGTTGATATATCCATCATACACCTGTCACATGTCACGGTAGGGTACAATTGAAGTGACTTGATATGGCTAATAAACATCACGCCTGGTGGTACAATAGGAGTCCTTCCGTTCATTCGTTCCGTGAATCAGGTTCATTCAGGTCGCCGGTCTTTATCTTTCCCGTAGACCGCTGACAAATTGACAAAGTCGTGAATCACATGATGTTTGTTCCACCGCGGGTCCGTTTTTCCCAGAAGTAACTGTTCCCGGTGGACGGTCCGTGGTTGGTCGCGCTCGCATGTCAATCAAAAGACCTCTTCCTGATAGGCCTCGGACAGACCCAGACTTATCCGTATAGAAAGGCTGGCTCTACGAGACTAGCTTCAACTACCGTATGGTTCCTGGGCTGGCAGTGGCTCGACAGTGGCATCTGGGGAGCCATTACAACGCCAGACCACTCAGCCCCCCCCCCCCCCTCAGCCCCCCCCCCCCTACCCCTCACCCCCCCCAAACGACATGATGATGACTTGATTCGTCCTGAGTCCTCTAATCGTTGCCACAGCGATGAGGAATGGTTTGTCCATACAAGTCAA
>OOFB01037060.1:0-10000 GCA_900323305.1 Trachyrincus murrayi
CATACACCCCTCACATATACACACACACACCTGTGCAAACTCAAAGTCAGACTTCCTCTCCCCGTCAGCTCAGACACACACACACACACACACACACACACACACACACACAGGGAGACACACACACACACACACAGGGACCGTAGCTGACCCTCTTCACCTCCTCTCCTCCAGTCAAGGCTCCGGCACGAGAGGAGACGGTTCACACCAACTTCCTGCCGCACAAGAGTTTCCCGGAGAAGACGCCAATGAACGGCACCAGCGAGCATCCCGCCAAACTACCCAGCGGCGCCCCTAGCGGCGCCCCTATCGGCGCCCCTATCGGCGCCCCCAGCGGCGCCCCCAGCTATAACCGCTACGTGGCCAAGCCCTACACCACCTCCGCCAGGCCCTTCGAGCGCAAGTTCGACAGCCCCAAGTTCAACCACAACCTGCTGCCCAACGACAAGCCGGAGCCCGCTCCCAAGGTACGCCCCCTGCTGGTCACCCGCACGCATCGAGACCGGTGTTTGTTGGGGGTGAGCAGCAATGGAGACGCAGCACATGCTCTCACAGGTAGCTGTGAGCAGTTGGAGGACCGTCCCACTAGGGCGGGGGTTCTCAACCTTCTGCTGCGGTGTCCAATTACATATTTCAGGGCCCCCCTACATACGATAAAGACGTTTCCCCCCCCCCCCCCTGTGTCTTGTAAATACAAGATGTCCCGTACCTGCTGATTAATGACATGTTTCTACATAAAGCATTCACTGTAAGCCAGTTAAATGACTATGTGTTAATAGCTTATAGCTGCCATTTCTAGAAGCTCTACTTGATCATGTTTGGCAGACTCTAGTTTAATCTCATGACTATGAAACTGGTAGGTAGCTAGCTATTCGGATGCTTCAGCCTGTGTTTCAGTGGGGAATCGAGGGAAGGTATCAAGCACGTGTTAGTTGAAACTCTGTGATTTAATTTACTTCATTGTATTTTCTACCAGATTACCTCGAGCCCAGCGAAGGTCCCGGTGGCTCCTCAGTCCCAGAACACGGACCACGACAGCGGCCTGGACACCTTCACGCGCACCATGGACCAGCGCTCCAAGTACCAGCACAACAACATCAACGCTGTGCCCAAGGCCATCCCCGTCAGGTGAGGCCTGACCCCGGGATGAGTCCGTCCCCCCCCCCCCCCCCCCCCCCCCCCCCCCCCCCCCCCCCCCCCCCCAGACTGGAGGCTTAGAGTCAGACTAACAGCCCGCAGCTGGTCCCAGAAACTAATGAAAACCGAAAAAGAAAGAAAGACATCCGGTCCGGTCAATCTACGTATTGTCCACGTTACATTTTACTGCTCTCATACTTCTCATAAAACGACTTGACTTGACTTGTTTCAAGGCAGACACAGTAGTGGAATCAAAGCACATGCACCGCACCATCGTATAGCAACACATGTGTCACGGCATATGCTGTTTTATGATTGGCTGACCAGTGCGTGCCAGGTGATGTAACTTTTTAATTAAGCTCACTAATTGATCAGAACACAGCAACTGCCATAAACAAACATGGTTGATTAATTGCAATTGCTCTCCCCTCTCCCTTCTCCCCTCTCTCTCTCTCTCCTCTCTCCCCTCTCCCCTCTCTCCTCTCCCCTCCCCGCCATCACCTCTCTCTCCACCTCTCAGTCCCAGTGCGCTGGAGGACGAGGGAGACGAGGAGGGCCACACGGTGGTGGCCACGGCGCGGGGCATCTTCAACAGTAACGGAGGGGTGCTGAGCTCCATCGAGACGGGAGTCAGCATCATCATCCCCCAGGGCGCCATCCCCGAGGGCGTGGAGCAGGAGATCTATTTCAAGGTGTGCCGGGACAACAGCATTCTGCCGCCCCTCGACAAGGAGAAAGGTGAGGAGGAGGAGGAGGTGGAGGAGGAGGTGCAAGGAGAGCTGAGGAGGTCTTGAGTCTCGGTTCTTCTGGGAAGTGGATGTCCGCGCACACACACACACACACACACACACACACACACACACACACACACACACACACGTATGTGTGCTTTTAGTTATGTGAATACATGTGTTATACATGGGCGTATATCTGTGTTATAAATAAGTGTGTGTTGTACATGCAGTATCTGTGTGTTGTACATGTGGTGTGTGTGTTCTACATACAGCGTGTGTGTGCGTGCGTGCATGTGTGTATGTAACATGCAAAGTCTAGTGGTAGCTGTGACGCTCCATGTCTTGTCTCTCCTCCCCTCTCTCCTTCCAGGGGAGACACTGCTCAGTCCGCTGGTGATGTGCGGACCACACGGCCTTAAGTTCCAGAAGCCCGTGGAGCTGCGTCTGCCTCACTGTGCGTCCATGACCCCAGATGGTTGGTCTTTTGCTCTAAAATCCTCCGACTCCTCGTCGGGTACGCCGTTCTTTTTCTGTCGCTCTTCTGGGCTCCTTTGGGTTGGCTGTGGGACAAATGAAATGTGTGGAGGGTCACGGTTGCTTTTTCACTCATGCGGATTTCCCCATCGGCCCGGTTTCTCCCGAGGGAATCACTTTTTTGAGCACATTGTGTGAAAGTGAGGACATTGTGTAAAAGTGAGGACACCTGAAGATACGGTACTCTGTTTGCTTTGGTTCCTCTTGGGGAAAATCTGCCGATGGGGAAATCTGCCTGTTCACTTATGATTTTGGTTTCTGTTCATTTGCCGGTTCATTCATATTCATTCACTCACTCACTCACTGGCACATTCGTTCACTCACTCACTCACTCACTGGCACATTCGTTCACTCACTCACTCACCCATTCACTTTGTAACTCACCATTTCTTCCCCCATCTAGGACAGTTTTCTTGTTATTTTGTGTTTTTATTGTTTTGGATCTGACTCTTCATGGTGTTTTCATGCTTGGGTTTTTGCGAGCTGTTTCACGGGTGATTTTAATTTAACCTGCATGTCTTCAGATATCACCACACACACACACACACACACACACACACACACACCCCGTGTCTTCTTCATCATCATCATCATCATCATCATCATCATCATCATCATCATCATCATGCACCTTACCTCTGCCAGGGTTTGTTCTCCCAGAGCCACCCAGATGGTCTGAAGGTCCACACAAATTATTTCTGTGACCACATGGTCAACCGAAACAACAGAAACCCTACAAAAACATTGTTGCCTAGTAGCAACTCAAAAGGAGTTGTCACTAAGCCTCAACCAATGATTTATGTTCCTCACAGCTGTCATGTGAAGATTAAAAGCAAGTCAACGGTAGCCAACAGATCGATCACCGTCAGTTGGCTTCCTGTGCGAACAGGAAGCACAACGTCCACAGTGGAAGTACCCGCAGATGGCTGCTTTTGGGGCCAGAAGTGTGTGCCTTCTGTCTTGTGTTCACTCCACACACTGACACACTGATTTGGAAAACTGCCCCTGCGTGTGAACACGAGCGTGGCTCCACTCTGCAGAGCGTGTGAACTCTTTTATTAAGAGACCTAGAACAGTCACTCATGACGACCGTTGACCTTACAACGCAGCGACGCTTTAACAACCTTTAACACATCTTACAAAAATACAAGGGAGAGAACAAATGAGTCCAGAAGAGCTGGATAGGAGAAGAGAGAGAGATCATGTAGAAGAGAGTTGGAGACAAAAAGAGGAGGAGGTGAAGATGAGAAGAGATGGAACAGAAGAGGAAGAAACAGAGAGAAAGAGGGACAGTGGTCTTGGTCAGGCTAACAGCGGCGGTATGTTTTAGCATTAGCGGCCGCGGCGGGGATTAACGGCTAATGAGCCTCATTTAGCGGATGAGACTTGACACGATGAATGGGACAGCGGCAGAAACGCTGTGTTTTCCCGCCTGACCGCCCGGGGGATTACCGAACGACGGCGACGCTCTAATCCTCTTACTAAGAGACCGGCCACTTTGTATCTCTCTTCTGTCCTCTCTCACTCCCCTGTGGGTTCTCTCTCTCTCTCTCTCTCTCTCTCTCTCTCTCTCTCTCTCTCTCTCTCTCTCCCTCGCTCTATCGTGGAGGCCACCATAATGTAGCATTGGAGGAGAACAGGGCTAGACGGAGGGTTGCTCTGGTCTCTCGGTGCTGTCTGGGTTGTGGACCGGCGAGTGAGAGGTGAGCACATGAAGGAGGGATGACAGAGAGAAAACACATGGAAGTAAAGTTGGTTTTCTTCAGTCAATACCACATAAAAAGCGCCTTATTCTGAGTCCGATGCTTTCTTTCTACTCAGTAGATGTTGTTGTTCCCTTCAAGAAAGGAAATGGAAAGGCAATTGCATCCTCTCTGGGCAGCACAGCAAGCTGACCCACTTTATCCTCATGTTGGTGGATTTCCAGTCGCAAAATAAAATGTTTAGGTTTAAATGTATTTGGTCGTTTAAATGTATTTTTTCCATACGGTTGATGCCTGCTGTGTCCCAGTGTTAGGACTGGTCATAACCAGTGTTACCAGGTAGTCACCGGTACCAGGTAGCAGGTGAGAGGGTCATATGGCAGCTGTGGGAAAAGCTGTTATCAACCTACCATGTTCCCACACACACACACACACACACACACACACACACACGCGCGCACACACACACACACACACACACACACACACACACACACACACACACACACACACACACACACAGGTTTATCACCCTCGACCGTTCCCATACACTCACCTTACATCATTACCTGGCTGAAAAAGTGAATAAACCAATCACGCCCTGAGGCCATGGTCAGGTGACCCGAGCAGGAAACTCTAGCAGGCGGATGGGGTTACACACACCACTCCTCTGATAACAACTCTCTGTCTATCCCTCGTTCCCTCCCTGCTTATCCTTCTCTCGCTTTCTCTCCCTCTCTTTCTCTCTCCTTTTTCCCTGCTCTGCAATTTTCAGATTCAGTTTCACCTTTGCTTTCATGCTAAGCTGTTGGATCCCAAATGTTGATATATGTGTGTGTGTGTGTGTGTGTGTGTGTGTGTGTGTGCGTCTGTGCGTCTGTGTGCGTTTGTTTTTATTCTCTGTTGGTTTATTTGTTATGTTAGTGTCTGTATTAGTGTGCTGTGCTATTCTTTGTGCTAAAAAAGTTCAGTCCTTGAAAGAAATACATTCATTATAATCAAGGAATTTATAACCAAACATTAAATGATCACTTTCCTGTTAGCTGAAAAAGACACAGTTTGTTCTAAATGTGGACCCCTTTGTAATAGTCTATTGCATTTAAATGTGTTTTAATATAAACGGATACATCTGACTTAACACTATATGGAAGATTAGTTTAGTATGTCAATATAATTGATCTGCTCAAAAAAATCCTTAAACACGTGTGTGTGTGGGGTAGACTACCACAGACGGGAACCAGAACCACATGAACTAAGTCCTCAAAAGAGTTCAAGGATAAATTATGTCTCTCCTAATGGTGTGATGACCTACCCACTCCAGCCAGAATGGCCGCTCTGCCGTGTCTTTCTCCATCAATTTAATGGAAAAAAAATTCCTTTGAATCTTTCTGGCCCTGTCTGGCTTTCAGCTGCTTGCGGCAGAAAAAAAAACCCTGAAACATGAATACATGAAATAAATGGCCGTTCCACTCAGTGGTGTACATGAAGCTTTCTTGTTGTTTTTTTTAGTACCATTGCTGTCACCTTGCGTGAAGCAAAATAGAATACAAAAAATTGATCCGGCAGTTTGCGTTTGCTTGACTCAAAAGATGCCTCTATCAAGGTAGACGAAAAGCCCAAAATGTTCCCGTAAAAAAAAAGGGGTTGAAGCCAGGGACGGACCGGCCATCTGGAGCACCGGGAGTCTTCCCGGTGGGCCGCTTGACAATTGGGGCCGATGCAACGCAAAATATAAATAACCCCAGCCCCCGCTTAAATAAAATAGAAAAAAATATATAACCAAGTGCTGTGTGTCTGACTGGCCCAGGCGAGTGGGCTGCCGGCCCACTGCGGTTGGCTAGCCTATTACGTCTTGCTAATTGAAAAGCAAATACTGCCGCAATGTCGTGGCCTGTTGTGGGCCGGTCTGGGTCTTTTGGTCCCAGTCCGTCCCTGGTTGAAGCAATAACTGGGTGTTATGCGGAGATATCAGGCCCGCTGGACTTTACTTCTGAACTCCAGTTAGCACTAGAGGGAGACAGAGAATAAGATTAGGAGTTGGACAGATTCATGTTTCATATGACTCTCCTCTCGCTCTATGGCTCCTTGTGTCAGTGTTGTAATTAGTAATTGACTATCGACAAAGACAAAATGTTGGCATCCAATCTATTATTAAATATGAACTCTATTTGCATAGCGGTTAGCTTATTGTATTTAGGCCTCCCGTCTCAGGATAATTGAAATACAAACACAGCATAATAAACCCTTGACAAATGGCTGCCGTGTGATTGTCAAACGGTCTAGAGCTAATCAATGGTCATAGAATCACAGTCCAGTGTTTTCTCACCAATAATATTGAAGAAGCAAGGACTCACTCAACATTCAGCAGACAATGCAGTTGCTGCATGTATTATATTTTACAAGGCTTTGCCATCCCAACTTGGATTGTTGTGTACAGTATAATATACCTGGATACAAATTAAAGTATTTGCTAGCCGCCGCCAACAAGGGTTAGTCATTTCTCATGGAAATTCCAGTTTGACAGGATCGATGGTGTCTAGGGAAGAGCCTTGTTGCAGGCAGCAGTGCTGCAGTGATGCAGGCTGCAGGCTGCAGTGCTGCAGAGACACTTGAAGAAGAAGTTTGTGATCATGGCTTAGTGCTATGATCTGTTGACAGTGACTGACAGGACCCCTCTCCTGTCTCCACGCATGTAACATGACCCCTGGGCCAACTTTACCTGGCCCTGACCCGCCGACCTCCAACCTCACCTGCCAGGTCATTCTCATGCCACCCTGACCTGTCCTGAAACCAGAGAGCACCATGGGAAACAGGAAGGTGGCCACCATCAAACAATTCTCCAGCTAGTTTCAGCTCACTGGCCAAGTCTAGCTTGTTGTCCCAGGACCCGGCTTATTGAAGTGAACAAGTGCTTATTGCCGTATGGAAACCAAACCAGAACAGTTGCTGCTGTTTTAAGAAAAAGAGCTGTTCAACTTTATTTGAATAGTCTCAAACTGCAATTTAACTTTCAAATGTACTTGTATACCATCCCCACACAACAATTATCCAAAGCCTACCCACCCTGGTTCAATGATCCCTATTTATCCTCCTTCTATCCTCAGATATCCTTCTGTTTTCTCAGATATAATCTTTGGGGATTTTTTGCTTAATTATCCAACGGTGTCAACTTTAAACGTGGACTTGTAAAGTCTTTGACAGTGATTAAGCGCAACAGGGCAAATTGATGAAACTTTGACTTGAAATCTGCTCATAAAAATGTCGGGGGTAACGGTGAAACGGACAAGCTGGTTCTAAACGCGCATGACACGTTTAAAAGGTGATAGAAAGTTAAGTGAAGAAGAGGAGACAGAGAGTAAGGAGAGCAGACGGTTTGATGGAGAAGTTCTCCTGAAGGTCACTTCTCATTGCCAAGAATACTTCCACTGCGCATCACCGGTCCAATTTGAATTCAAATTTGGCACAAATGCCTTCATAGACAACAAAAGGACATTTTTAATTACGACAACAAGGCCATGTCGTCAAAACAACGGCAGCTTGTTCATTTGGGACAGACTGAAGTGGGAAAATGAATTCATTTGAATTCATAACTTACAGATGACTTGTAAGTGTGGGTTCTTCCTTAACTGTTTCTGGACACGGTGCATGTCCAAAGACAGCTATCCCTTCTTCTTCTGAGCCTGTGTTTCACTGCACTAGTTTTTTTCACCATTTATACTGAACATGTTTAGATCTGTCCGAGTGCGGCCAGGTATATTTTGTGCGCATCATTTCCGACACAGATCGAAACCTCCCAAAAAGAATCGCTGGACCGGAATGTAGAGTAGTGTAGTGTTTTTGTTTTTCATGAAGCAAAGAAAACCACAGAAACATGCGAAAAGTAGCAGAACATAATGCAAGCTCATTTAATGGACCCAACACAACCTTTTTGTCCGGCAACACTCAGGGCTGAGATGGGAACACCATGTGTCTCCTTGAATACGTAAGCGCCAGGCAGCCAGGAGCTGAATGCCACTGTTGCCTTGCTGCTCGGTGAGGAGGGGCACAGAAAGAATCTGCAGCATTCTGCTTAAGCCCAGGCCCAAGGTTTCACTGCTCCACTTTGTTCCTTGTCTGAGCTCCTACCTGTGTGTGTGTGTGTGTGTGTGTGTGTGTGTGTGTTGTGGGGTTGTGTGTGTGTGTGTGTGTGTGTGTGAGTGAGACTGAAACAGACAGATATATAAAGGAGAAAAAGTGAGGGAACATGTAGGTCTTTCTTGATCCCTGCCAACATGTACTCGTATGTATCGACTGAATGCATACCTAGCGGGTTTCTCACATTTCCACACAAATTGGGTGGAAACTTTGTAGCTTCACCGTAGCTGAAATGATTAGTCCATTAACCCATTAGTCGGTAGAGAGACAGAAAGTTATCCACCATAATTATGATGATCGTCTTTGTTTATTAAGTAAATGTATTATTATTATTATTATAAATTATAAGAAATTATGAAGTAAAAATACTAAACTTTTGCTGGCTTCAAAAAATGCAAATATTGTGTATCTGTTCCAGATTATAAAATACATTTTTGCAAAGCAAGACACCGTTTTGAGCTCTGGTAACTTTTTTTATATGAACAAAATGATAAACTGATTAATCAAACTATTACTCCACAATGAGTTGCCGCCTGACTTAAGAGCGACACATCGCCGGTCACTGAGTGACGGAACAATTTGTTCCTGGCTCATCTTATTGCCCTCATGTCGCAGACCGCACGCATGTGGCGTTGCTCATTGTTTCGATTGGTTCGGTCTTGTTCGGCCTGTCTGGTGTCGTCTGGTTGGCTGGGAGAAGCGCAAGCTGTGACTTTGTGTGATTTTGACCTTCCGTCGACACCTTGTGGGAGACCAGCTCCAGGGACTGGAAGTAGAGGAGGAGGATAAAGAACCGTCGGGATTGATTTTCCCCATATCGCTCCGCTGGGAATGGGTGGAGGAACAAGTCTCTTCCCCGTTGTCTTCTCTCACCTTCCTCCCCTCCTTTTCCCTCTCTTCTCTCGTCTGCTGTCCACCCCCCCCCCCCCCCCCCCCCCCCCCCCCCCCCCACACCCCCCTCTTCTCCTGTCCTCACAATCGCTCATTTACCCTTTTAATCCCACATTCATCTTCACTATGGCGAGAATTGTTGCAAAGTTTAAAAGTAACTGTCTTGCTTATTTCATATTTCCCTGACAATAGCATCTGTTCTTTGGTGTGTGTGTGTGTGCGTGCGTGTGTGTGTGCACGTGCACGCAAGTCGGGCGACTTTGTGCACGTGCATGTTGAAGAACACAGACAACTCGAGGTATTTCCTGTCCCATTGTCCCCCCAGCAGTAGAACAAACCTGATATCAACAAAGTTACGTTTCCCTTTAACCTCCATGCTCCTCCTCCTCCCGCTCTATCCCCGTGTCTCTCCCAGTGCTGCGGTGTCCCTGGCCTCCATTTGTCCCCGTGTAACCAATATGACACATAAAAGGGCTGCGGACAATACCGGTGACGGTGGCGCTAACCGGGGATCCTGGGATGCACACCCGATACCTGGGCCTGCACCCATGCGGCTTTGGGTGTGTACACGCGGTGACGGGGGCGGGGGAGAAGGGCGTCGTGGCGGCGGAAGGAGGCGTCCGGGAGCAAAGGCAATCAGGACTTTATTTATCTTTTCATGTGCTTTTGCTCTACCTACTTTTTTTCTTTTCTCCAGAAGCTATCAGGCCACAGGCTCTGCCTGTAGTCGTGTGACTCTTGTTCTGTTCGGGGGGGGGGGGCCTTTGTCCTCGGGAAAGGAAGCGTTTAATACTCAAGCCCCCGGGGTTAATAATGGCTTTGACCCTGCAGATAAACCTGTTTTTGTATCACCTCTCCCTGTGTGTG
>OOFB01037061.1:2900-15504 GCA_900323305.1 Trachyrincus murrayi
TGTGTGTGTGTGTGTGTGTGTGTGTGTGTGTGTGTGTGTGTGTGTGTGTGTGTGTGTGTGTGTGTGTGTGTGTGTCTGCGTGCGTGTGCGTGTGCGTGTGTGTGGGGGTGCGTGTGTGTGTGCGTGGGCGCGCGCGTGTGTGTGTGTGTGTGTGTGTGTGTGTGTGTGTGTGTGTGTGTGTCTCAGGCACCATGCTGCCAGGCTACAGCCCTGTCACTCAGGCCTTCCTGGGGACTCTGTTCACCTGGGGCCTAACAGCTGCCGGGGCCGCCCTGGTCTTCATCTTCTCCAGCAGACAGGTAGGTCATAATGTCAACAATTCATTAGACCAGTGGGCCTCAACTGGTCTAACCTCAGGACCCACATGTGTCATTAGACCAGTGGTTTTCAACTGATCCAGCCTCAGGACCCACCATTAGACCAGTGGTTCTTAACTGGTCTAGCCTCACGACCCACATGTGTCATTAGACCAGTGGTTCTCAACTGGTCGCGTCAGGACCCACATGTGTCATTAAGTCACGACCCAAAAATAAAACATTTATTTACCAATATTGCAACAATGCCTTCATGTACTGTTAAAAACATTGAGCGAACAAAAAGCTGCAACAATTGGGGCTAAACTTAATGAAATAGTAAGCCACTGAAACATGTCCATTATGGCACCCACTGCACTCCTGACCATCCCTGGGAGGAGGGGCCCCTCTTTCTGTGTTCCTTCCCAAGGTTTCTTCCTTGATAATGAAGGGAGTTTTTCCTTGCTCTTTGGGGGACTTAGGGGGTTGTCAGCCCTGTGAGACTAACTGTGATTAAGGGCGATACAATATGTTTTTACTTGACTTGATTATTGTTGGTCCGCGATGGAGGCCTTCATTAAATTCCAATGCAGGGCACAAATATCTGTACTGCATATTAAAAGTACGGTTTGCTTTAGGACATACTATTTACTATCCTGCACATATTCTTCAACTTATTTTGGTGTTCTGAGTACACTTGGACTTAACTGGATGTAACTTTTCAAGACTACCCTCTTATGGTTGGATGCTGATTTGACTCTCTCTCTCTCTCTCTCTCTCTCTCTCTCTCTCTCTCTCTCTCTCTCACCCGTACCCTTTGCTTTGCCTTTCAGAAACGTATATTGGATGGCAGTTTGGGCTTCGCAGCTGGGGTGAGACACACACACACACACACACACACACACACACACACACACACACACACACACAGACACCCCTATAGGTAAGCCATAAGGGGATTAAGGAGAGATGTGTGTCAGCTTGTGCATTCTGATGTTAAACATATACAGTAGGTGTATATACAGCATCCCTGTGTATCTATATATACATACTGGAAAGTACAGACCAGTGTGAAGTTTCCTGAATCTCTGGAGAGATCCTGATCTGTCAACCTCCCACTTCTCGGTGACTTGGTTAGCACAGCGGGGAATCATGTGCCACCCCTGCTGCGTGAGCGCTTGTTTTGTGACTCAGAGAATCTGTGAATCCGGAGCCGTGTCTGCTCGGTTTTTTCCCTTTCTTCCCACCAATTGTTGGGTGAGTGAAGCAGATCAGACGCACCAGGATGTTAGACCCTAATCCCCAAACTACACACACACACCCGTCTTGGAGTCTTTGAACAAGCGTATCTTAATCACCACCTCCTTGTGTCACACAACTGTCTCTTCGTCTCCCCGGCGCCTCCGTTCTTCCCTCTGCGAGTTTGAGGCCTTGTTGAAAAGAAAACCCTTTTTGTTAGAATTTTTTGTCTTATTGAGTTGAGTTATTCGTCTTCTAGAATTCTTTGGATTCCGTGGAATCCTTTTGGTTCTATTTAGAAGCCTTTGTAGAAGCCTTGTAACTGTGCACTCTGGTTATTCTTAGCCTTGAAGAGCAGAGCAGTTCAGGAGCCGGTTGCACCAGCTTTGCGTAACTTCAAACGTAGTCCAGTTATATATAGCGCAAGTGTTTTTCGAAGTCGGTGTTTGCACATTACTAAACGAAAACGGGTTGCACCGCACAAACTAGTTCTTACGTAACACGTAGTAGTAGCAATATTGACACCTACCCCTAAGCAGGTGTAAATGATGGCATTTGGTGACCAAAAATAATCTGCAAAATCAAATAATAATAGAAGGGAGGGTGGCTCGGATCGCGGTGTTCAGTGCGCACCGGGCAGATCCCAGCAGCGGCAGCTGGTTTCTACACAGGATACTGTGCCGGTTGAACTCTGTAACTCCGGTTTCTACACAGGATACTGTAAATCAACAGGATACTGTAAATCAACAATGTTTAACTTTCCTCCATGTTGCCTGCACCACTACACACATTGAAATGATACAAAGCCGGTTGAAAATCTGCGAAGTTCCCCTTTAAGTTCAACTTACGCATTAGTTGTTACTAGTTAGGACATTACTTACGTATCGGTGGTGCAACCGAATTTAGTAAACTGCTGGTATGAAACTAACTAGTGGCTACTAAGGACTTAGTAAGGACTTTACGCACAGACTTGGTAAACAAACTCACGCATAGCTTGTGTAATCCAGTCCTGGTGCGAGTGTTTCAGAGAATCCAGGCTTCCCACCGAGTCTCTCTCTCTCTCTCTCTCTCTCTCTCTCTCTCTCCCCCCCCCTATTGTTGCGTGTTGTCTTGTTATTGTATTGCGTGTGTGAGTACAATGATGAACAGGAGAGAGAACTCAGATGTTTATGCAGGACTGGTTCTCTGTAAACATCACACAAAATGTGTCCTGGTGTGGCCTTGTCAGTGACAATGCTTCGATGCACCGCAGGGTTAAGCACCGATGCCGAGACACACCACGCTCACCATCTGCTCCCACTGAAGCAATTCCTGCACTTAAAAACACTCCATGGTTTTGTTAATTATTCCACAATTATAATTAAATGGGTGAACGCTAGTGCACACTGTGAAGGGCCAGGCGTAGCTTTTTTTAGTATGCTGTGAAAGTACATTGTCGGTCGCTTGCTCGCTTATGGCAGTCTGGTGATGACTTCTTCCACTTCTGACTTTACTATATTCAATGACAGACGCACACACGCACGCACGCACACACCGTATCTGAAGTATGAGTTCTCTAAAATCGTGCTCTTGTTTGTATTCCTCTCCATCTCTCGCTCATATTTTCTTTTACTTCCACTTTCACTCTGTCTCCTCCAACAGTTTCTCCCCATCCTCTCGCTCATTTTCCAGGCAATGAGCCCGAAGAGCTGGCCTCATCAACCGTGGCGGCAAGGGAAGGGGGTCCGAGGGGTGCCTCTCGAACAGGCAGAACCCAACAAAAACATTAAGACGTTTCTCCTCCGAGGAGAAATTCGGCCAAAGGCAATTCCTGCTCTTTTTAATTAGAACAAAAATGTGGCGTTCGTTTTCACGGTGTGATTAATGAGCCCCAACAGGCGTTGCTGTTGTGTTCAGAACACGGTCCTGAATCTCAGTTTCAGGACTCTTAAAGACGTTCTCGTCTCGCGACGAACGAGCCTTATCCAGTTGCCAGTGGAAAAGTATAACTTGCAAATACCAAACTTGGACTATTCCAAAGTAAAGCACCACAGAAGACACTTAACTGAGCACCGTCTGTGCTGGAAGCCAAGCAATTACAACCTCATGTTTTAGTGTGGAAGGAAGCCGCAGTGCACTTGTCGCAGCCCGTTGATATTTTACAGACTCGACCCCGTCAAGTATTGGGATTTGTCACACACTGCAGAAGGAAACTCAATTTACCCACTATCTTTGGTTTGACAAGTGTGTGTGTGTGTGCGTGTGCGTGCCCGTGCGTGTGTGTGTGTGTGCGTGTTCAAGCCAAGGCCAGCAAGAAGATGGCTTTCTGAGGTATAATCAGGGTGCAAATTTATTGGGATGTCATAGCTTCACCTTTTTCCAAATGGATTTCTGCCTTGTCCTCTAAGCACTTTGTAACCTAGTGTTGAACAGGTGCAAGGTTATTGGAACAAGATGGAGGTGGGGTGAACCAATCAGAAGGCTTTTTGGGGGTCAGGTATTGGAGTGCTGGAGTGGGCGGGAGCAGAGGAATACACATGGGAAGTAAACGACCACCATGGCTACCGCTTAACGTTCATGCCGCGTCTGTGGCGAGGTGACGTCACCATGTCGGTGTTGATGTCAAGTGTTCAAAAAAAGATATGAAATATCTGCCTATGAAGTTCTTTACTGGTTTTACAGTACAATGTGTGCAATACACACATCACATCTGAAAAAAAAAAAAACGGATTCACATTTTTTTATTCCCCTCTATCTCTTCCTTCAAAAATACTAACCTTGTGCGCTGTTACCTATTGCTACACTCCACTCTCCACTATGTCCAGTAGTTTATATTTTGTTTTAGTTACGTTGTGCAGCACACAACCTATTTTCTTTGCGGTTACTCTAATATTGCTTTGGATGTTCTCAACCTCACTTTGGGTAAAAGGACAAAGGGCAGGGCATTCGCTTAATGTAGGGACTCCATCGCTAATTTAAACCGCACATCGGTAATACTATTGATTCTAAAATGGGTGCCAAACTAACACAGCTCATTGGGTTAGATTTAGCAGCTGAGTGAAACCGATATCGACGTTCACTCGGCTCCTGCAGTCAGGATATCATTCATTGATGATGAGTCTTTTCAAAATGCTGAAAGCATCATCGTCAATGTCACTGTAGATGTGAGTGTTTGCAGAACATAGTAGTCATCGTGTCCTCCAGGACACCTTGGCCCTTTAGCTACGTGCAAATTTGATTCTATCTAATGAAAGGTCTCCCATTTGTGTGCAATTTTTTTTTTTGAGAGAGTTTGTTTCTCTAACTGAGTCAAGAGGATTAAATTCAGCCACCGATTATATAGATAACGGGGGGGGGGCAATAACGGAGTAAGCTGCGTGTCAAGTGTTGCGTTGTGTTACGAGGGAGCTGTATAAGTTAATGCTCTCTGCTTGCCGCTGGCTGAGCATTAATACCATTCACTGGGGCACAGTTAAATATCTCACCATACCATTCTTGATACACTTTATGATTGGGTGGGAAGAAATATTGACTTTAATCTGTGACGTGTTTTTTCTCCTCTGTCGAGTGAGTGAACCTTGGATTGTTAAGGCATGATGTTATTGTGGCTCTAGAGGCAAGGGAATGGATGATAGGCAATTGCAGGGATGTATAAGTCACAGTGTTTCCCTACCATTTTTGACAATTCCAATGTATGACGTATATTATTATTATAATTTTTTCAAATTGATTATTATCAAATTTTCCGCTGATGTTTTTGTGTGTCCATTCCATACATTAACCAGGTCCATCAAACTCTATATCACTCTGGGGAGATAGGATCCAATTGCATTCTCACTCAAATCAACTCCCCATCTCTATCTTATTTCCTATCTCATAACCCAGTAGTGCCCACATCTTCTCTTCTCAGACTTTTTTATTTTCAGGTGGATGAAAATAAGGGGAAAAAAATGTAAACGCTTTCATTTCATTATTGAACCTGTGCACGTATCTGCACACACACACACACACACACACACACACACACACACACACACACCAGAGAAACACACGCTTCAGAGAGCATGCAGTAATAATCACACTCTTGAAAGAATAATGCAGACTGCAGCGGTCAGATTTTGATGCCTTGCACTCGTCAACACTACAGTTGTTCCAGGCTGACTCGCTTCCTTCTCCCATGTCGTTCCATGTTTAATCGTTTTAATCACACCGACTCACCCCGGAGTCCATCGTGGATTACTTCACCTTTGACCCTTGTGTACGAGCCACAGTCCGTCGCTTCATCACGGGGTTCCCATGCATTCTGGAAAACCTGGATTTTAAAAAGTTGAGAGAACATCTCATGGAAAATTGTGAAATTACGCTACAAAATGTATTTCATGTCTGATATAAAAAAAACAACGAAAGACTGTCGACTCACCTAGGCTGCGCCTACAGAGAGATCGCATTTAGGAGTGTTGCCGATACCGTTGTTTTGTTGCAATGTATGGAGTGAAGTCAATAACTAATGCCACTGATTTGACTTACTAATGCTGTAATGATAATGTGTACTCCGTATTAGGCGGGCATTACGTATACATAGTTACTTTCTTGAAACGTTAGCTTGCTAATTAGCGCGCTAACTTCATGTCGTTCCACTAATCTGTTCCTCCATTGGTTCTAAACGCAAGTTTTCAACAACGAAATACCTATAAATGTTTAGAATTTCCTGGTTTAAGATGAGATTGTTTTTAATTTGATTGGCTTAATTAGTTAACCTTGTACCTCAAGCCTTGCAAGAACGAAGAGCCTGCAAATAACGGGTTGTTCCAACAGGCAAGGTAGTGTCATATAATACTAATATTCCTCCCAATATGATTAGTCATATTTCTTAAAATACAAAAAATGTATTTTAAATCAGAGATGACTATTTTGGGACAGAGGGGAGAATTAAATATTAGGCCAACATACAAATAAATAATATAGTGAATTCTACGTTTAGGATGGAGGACTCCACTTCCCACTACAGTAGGCCTACTAGATTTACCATGGTTAAAATAGCCTGTACAAGACTGTAAATGAATCCTTTATAAAATAATAATCGTGGATATCATATTTTATTAATATATGGAACTAAACTATAAATGTAACCTTTGACTTGACAGACGATTAAGTTTGTTAGTTTAATTGTTTTCAAAATGAGGGGTTTTGAGGAGGAGGCTCAATGCTGCTCTAATTAGAGACAAGAGTCAGTGAAGCAAATATAAAAAAAAAAAACATTGCTAACAAAAAACACATTTTTACCTGTTTGCGTCCCTGACCCTAGTTCCAATTGCAAGCATTTTCATTGTACCTGCATATCCATCTATATTATGGTTCTTTCCAGTTTTCACCAGCTAACAGAAAATAAATTTAATATCATACAATACATAATTTTACAAATCCATACTTATTAGTTAGTTTTATTATTACTCACTGAAGTCGCTTCACAGTTTGTCTAAGTTTGTCTATCATGTTGCTCATTCAATAGAGATTAGGGTGGCTGCTACTGATAGTTCATACGCTGAAATATAAGCATAGAAAGATTATGGAAAATACCTGGAAAATGATGAGCTAAAAAGAGTAGGAACCCTGATGTATGTTTTCCTTATGGTTGCGTAAGAGGCAGTTTTTTTTTGCTTGGTCCTAGTTGTTGTTGAGTGACTACAAGGAATTGTAAATGCTACATGACCGAAAAAAACAACAGAATTCATAGCTATAGGAATCGGAGCAAAGGTTTGTAGATTGTGATTATAATTTTTGTTTACATCTCAGAGATACAGATGGTACATGTAAAAAAGTGCATTCTCCACTACTACTATTATTAACTGTGTGTGTGTGTGTGTGTGTGTGTGTGTGTGTGTGTGTGTGTGCACGCGCATTTCTTGTGTTTCCAATAGTTATTCTGCTTGTCTCTCCCTTCCCCACCTCCAAAGAAGACCTAATGGGACTCTCCACACTACCGTCACCCCTCGACCCCACACATTTAGTGTGCCCTGGGCGGGGAGCTAAATAACAAACCCTCAGGCCGGCTATAGCCTACGATCTCCCATCTTGGCTCAGTGACAGCTGGGTAGGGATAATGTGCCAGTGTGCTATTTTACTCCAAACTAGTTTTTAAATTGAGGGAAGTTATCTGATGAGGCAAATGTGAGAAATGATTACTTCCAGTAATGGTTTTTCAATGTCTTTTTATATTGTCCATTGGGATGATTTTTTTTACACTGAAGTGTGCGTTCAAGGGACCCAACTGTGTCGCAAAGTCTCAAACAAATTGCCTTGCTTACATTTGTCGAGAGATGCCAATCAAAAGAGAGAGCTCAGAAACTAATTTAAAAAAAAATATATATATATATATATATATATCAGTTGAAGTGAGAAATAGGTTATGGGAGATTAACTGGTACTGGACCTTACTGCACTTGGGTTTAAGAGCAGGTACTGTGAAATAGGCTGAGGGGCTTGTCAGCTCGGATGAAAGATGGAAATAATGTGAAAGGAAAAATGAAGGATACAGCGAGTATATATTTTAACAAAGGACGGAGGAGGAGGAATGAGATGTCAGAAAGCGAGAAGTGAGGGGAAGAGAGATGGGTTTATCTTCTATGCCGTTATAACATGCACATGAGACAATCTGTCAGAAACTTTTGTGCCACTTCGCTCTGTATCTGAGTACTTTCTGCTATAATCTTCATACTTTTGTCCGTCTGTTAGAGGAATGAAAAAAAAAATATATATTGCACTCGTGCATTAGAATATCCGCTTATTCTCAGTTTATTTTGCATTTGTAAATATTTATTTTCTATTTATTTTCTCCTTCGTAGGAGCATATTGGTTAGATTTATCCGCGATCATGAAAGACTCCTTTCAAGGCGATCTTCTCCGTCTTTGATCAGTAGACTGGTGTACACATCGCCACCGAAGATTGAGTTGTTTGGGCTTTTGATCAATCAAAGGAGTGTGTGATTTGATCGTTTCTCATTTATTTTTACCCACCAGTGTGTGAGCTATCTCATTGAACTCGTACGCTGCTTTATCCATTTAAAAACAGACCCCATTAAGGCCGCGGTAATGACAATCGCTCTTATATATTATTTTCTTCTTCCAACTACCAATGTTGCAATGGACCTTTTTGCCCTGCCAATCTCCCTCGTTCTATCTCTCTCACCATGCTATCTGTAATGGACTTAATGGCGTCAATCACATGTCTTTTGTACTTCTTAACACTACATACTGCTTAATTCACGACTACAAAAGCAGTAGCTAAAGTTACCGTTATATGTCCATGGTCCATTCGGCATCTATTGCACTCTTAGGACCTCTTTTGTGTTCATGGTATTATTAGCAACCTCTTAAGTGTTCAAGTTTCCTTGCCCTTTAAACGGCAAGGAAACTTGATTATGGGCTATACAAATACATTTAACTTGACTTAATTTGAGGTCTTCCGACGAGGACAGAGCATGGCTCATGCATTTCATAAGTGTGAATACGTTGAAGAAAGAAAGAAAGAACCAACAGACAAAGTGAGGTCTTAGTCTCAGCCGTGACAGTACCATCTGTATTGGTGGCATTTGTCCACTACACGAGTCCTACTTGTAGCTTCTCTTTTAGATTCAAGGCTTTTCAATTTTAAAAAACTTTATTTTTCGGTTTGTGTAGAAGTGTTTTAACAGGCAGTGGTGGGTAGTGACGCATTACAAGTAACACACAAAAAGTATTTTCATGTTCCTTTTTTTAAGCTGTACTTCTGTTCTTTACTCGAGTATATTTTTGAGCCAGTAATCTACTTTTTACTTCGCTACATTTGCCATTTATACCTTCGTTACAACTAGTCTGCTCTAAATGCGGGGATTGAGTGTAGGGGGGAAAGAGCATGTGAGGAGCACCTCTACTACAGATGCCGAGTTACCAGCTGCCTGGAAGAAAAATATGCACCACCTGTCTTCTGACCACGATGATGACAGAGTAAAACCCAGAACAAGGGGCAGCTTCCAGCCACAATCCCTGGCAAAGTAACTTGTACTTTTGTAATTTATTAACCAGGTACTTTTATTTGAGTAGGTTTCTCAAATGGTCTTTCACTTTTGCTCGAGTCATTTTTTTTTATGGGAGTAGTTTTACTTGAGTATAGATTTTCAGTACTCTACCCACCACTGATAACAGACAGACTAAGCAGACAGACAATAAACACAATCAACATGAATGTCTGAGACTATCACTCAAAACCGTGGCTGCCCATTGCTCCTAGTGATATGTTTAAAAAGCATTGACAAACAAGGGAATCAATCCATACTTACTTATTGCATGGTCTACTAACAGACTCTATCAAACACCGGTCAATATCAATATCTAATGAACATCATCAATCACACGCGCACGATCATTACATTAAAACGGCCATAGGCGGGGACAATTTGCAATGGGTTTGACTTGTAATGCTCTTGTGGTTGACGTAATATCGCAGAAATGGGTTGAAAAAGGACAAATGTTTTTATGGATGACGTCATGCAAACGGCAACACCGCTTCGAAACTGAGGGTTAAAAGCTGAGGTTGAGTACGAAGGCGATCTTGGGTTTTGTTTAAATCTGTGTGTATTTCAAATGCTCCAGAAATGGGTTGAGTCTGTACAGACTCTTGAGACAGCGCCTGGACTATAGAAGCTGAGAGAGAGCGGATGCTATATTTTTCTCGGTGACAAAATTGCCGGCGGGAAAGCTTGTGAAAGATCTATTATCAGTCACGTCCCCGCGTTATGAACATTATGTCAGGCACCCCGTCTCCCGTCCTTTTTTTCCATTTGAAAAATCATTGAAGATGGTTGTGCAGCCGCGATGTTCGCGATGGCATTAGTAGCAAGCGTCCAATCGGTGTATTAGTTAATATGGAGTCTAAAACAGGAAGTTCTGTTCAATTGGCTCGTCGTTATTTTAAGACGCCGACTGATTGGCAGACCGTGGAAGTAATTCACTGCAACTGTGAGGCTGGCGATGCTCGCGATGGCACTATTACCAAGCACCACGTCACTCTTTACTTAACATGGAGACCTCCATCCGAGCCCCGATCAATTGGCGGGCACAGATAAACAGGAAGTTCCGTTCAATTGGTCGTTCTGTTCAATTTGTGACTGACTTTGTCGATGGTGTGGTGTATATAGAAGCATCCCCCAGCGGGCTGTTCCTTACAGTACTGTGATAACTGTGATGAGCTACATGCAGCTCTCTGCGGCTATTATGCCTGTACTGGTTTTTTCTTCAATTTCAGGAAATAGCATTTAGAAATGATAACATGAGAACACATTTGTACTTCTTCAGGTTTGGGAGCCCACTATGAGGATAATGGATCAGGTTATCTATTTGCATGGAGCCTTTTTTCTGCTTTTCGTTGACCTCCTGGCTTCGGTCGAAGAAGGCAGTGGATTAAAAGGTTGCCACTATAGAAGAGTGAACTTCTGTCTGTCATTTCTTATTAAATGTCATATTTCTACATTCCTATATATGTCTGAAGACTCTTTATTTTGAGCTCTATATTAAAAGCAAAAGAGTTTTGTGACCCTCACCCTTGTAGCGGTTATTAACTGCTAATCTGCACGGTGGCTTCATTTCTTAACAATGAGTGACCTTGGTGCAAGATGTCAAATACAAATTGTTTTGGCATTCATAGCAGGTAGTGCATCGCTGTCAAAAGATGACATAAGTAGTTTGAGAAAGCAGAACGGAGAGTACTTTTTTGTCTTGTGTCTCATCTAGACGGAGATGGACATTTTCAATATTTTGCACATGACTGCTCCCTCAATATATTTGACAGTATCCTGTCAAAATCGCATTAGACCCTTTTCTTGAGACCTTGACACAAGTAATCATAGTCTGGTTGATGCTCCCCTGACTGCAGTACCACATGACATTTAACAGTCAACAAGCACTAGAGGCGAATTTGCAAATATGCAGTGACAGGAGTATGGCACATTTTAATGTGTGTGTGTGTGTGTGTGTGTGTGTGTGCAGGGCCCTCCATTTGTGCCATCTCTCATCAGAGACACAATGGAATGACTGTCGCAGAAGGGGTTGTTGGTGACATGACGTAATGTTCTAATAGTGTGGTTGGTGCGAATAGACAGCAGCCTGTGTGTGTGAGACTTCGTACGCTGCTAAACTATGGCTAACACTTGCACACTTGCTAACACTTGCTCATGCAGGACTTTTTGGGAGTTACTTTGATTTTTCAATTGTGTGCTTTGATTGTTCTCAGCCTTGGATCAGAGTGTCTGTAGTTCCATTTACATTTCCTAACAAGCCAAGTGTACTGCTTGGTTAACCTGATTGTTGACTGTGGTACTGGCTGGTTAACCTGATTGTTGACGGTGGTACTGCCTGCCTGTGTACAAGAAGGGCCAGAGCCGACTCTACTTCCTGCGGAGGCTCCGGTCCTTCAACGTTTGTAACACCATGCTGAAGATGTTCTACCAGTCAGTGGTAGCCAGTGCCATCTTCTTCGGTGTAGGGTGCTGGGGAAGCAGGTTGAGGTCAGCAGACGCCAACAAGATCAGCAGGATAGTCAGGAAGGCGGGCTCTGTCCTGGGGGTCCAGCTGGACTCCTTGTTGGTGGTGTCTGAGAGGAGGATGCTGCGCAAGCTGCGTAGTATCCTGGACAACAACTCTCACCCTCTCCATCAGGTGCTGACCTCATACAGAAGCACCTTCAGCAACAGACTCATTCCACCCAGGTGTACCACAGAACGCCACAGAAAGTCCTTTCTTCCTGTGGCCATCAGACTCTTTAATTCGTCTACCTCGGGTCGTGAGAGGGACAGTGGAGACACAGTGATCTGAGGTCAACGCAATTTGCACTGTAATTTCAATTTGCACTGGACTTTCACTTTTCACTTTTCACATGTCACTTTTTCAGAGTTATTTATTAGTATTTTACTGCTGCTAAATTGCACTATGCGTATTGTTGTATATTGTATATACCTACGTATTACTGTAAATTACTGTAAATTGTAAATTGTTCAATTCACTTGTCAATACATTTAGACTTCATTTAGTTTATATTTAGTTTATACTTAGTTGTTTAGTTT